>CM060967.1:53285426-53327926 GCA_030765045.1 Tenodera sinensis
ACCCTAAGGTCGCGGGTTCAAATCCGGCTGAGACCGATGGTTTTTAAGTGTACTTAAAAACGACAGCTCCACGTCAACAGATTTACTGGCATGTAGAAGAACTCCTGCGGGACGAAATTCCAGCC
Source organism: Tenodera sinensis (assembly GCA_030765045.1). NCBI lineage: Eukaryota > Metazoa > Arthropoda > Insecta > Mantodea > Mantidae > Tenodera > Tenodera sinensis. The sequence goes on from CM060967.1 coordinate 53,285,552, forward strand.
TACCGGCGACGTTGATATAATCCTGGCTATTGACGGCTTCGTTAAACAACAAAATTTTTACAAAACTGTAAAGCCCGCCTCTGTACGTGGTGGTGGCGTGTCTGCCTCACGTTCAAGAGGTCTTGAGCTCGAATCTCGCTTGGGTTGAGTTATCCGGATAACATTTCTTCCGAGGTTTTTCCTTATCCTGAGAAGAATATCGGGTACATAACTGAAAGTTCTGTGGGTCTCGGTATCATTTGAGCATCATTTCACCCATTTCATTCATTCACCGTCCGATATGAAACACTGGAGGACATTAATAGTGACAACAAAGATTGTAAAATATTCTGCCCAGAAATATGACTCTTTGATGCGCTAAAGATTATGATGAAAAAACAAATGGTAGAATATTTAGAAAAAGAAGAGAGTCTCATACATTGTATATCATCATGATAAAACTGTATCTTTGTATCAATTCAACGAGCAATTTGTTTTTGACTGTTTAGAATATGGATGTATTAGGCGATTTTGGTTCTACTTCATTGGGCCATGACCAGACTAGGAGAATTACGTCACTGCAGTTTGCGCCGCTACAGGGGTTTCCCTAAACAGTCCGGGCATGTTGTAAGCATGCCCAAATAAACATTTTTGATTGATTGATTGATTGCGCCGCAGCCTATTTTTTTCTTTAGCCATGAGAATGATACAAGTGGCGCAGAAAGTTAAAAATATGAATATGAGGAAGCGGTTTCTAATATAATTGACCTAAAAGCGATTGTAAGGCAACATATATGACCCTATACAGATTGATTCTGGTAGAAACAGGGTAGAAAGGTTAATATTTAGAACGTGGCTAGGTAGTAACATATGCTATCAAGAAACCAGGCCAATATTGCAATTGACAAAGAATCTGTTAACATACAAGAAACTTGTTATATTATTTAACAAAGAACAAAGCAAGAGATTAGAGAATTTCCTTGCATCCTGTAGAATTGGATGGTAAAGTTGTTTTTGGACATTGGATGGCGACTGAAAATATGTAAACTTTATATATGGATAAGAACTGGACGTGTGAAAGGGCAGAGCAAATAAGCAATTTAATTGTTTGGTAAAGTGGACAAAAAGCAGAACTTAATCGGCAAGAGTAAACCAAACTGGCTGAGAAATTGGATAAGACAATTTTGCTGAGATGTACTGGAGGGAATGGTAAATGGGTGAAGGCTTCGGATCAGAAAAGCTAAGGCAGATTAAGACAATCAAAAGTAAATTGTTATCCTTCGGAGAGGAAAGTGAAAAAGAAGATAAAGTAGAGCAGGCTGAATTTGCTATGAACATTTGATGTAACACAGAAAACTTAATTTATTGACTAATTTATTTTTTGACAACTACCTCATGTTTTTAATTCTAGAGTTTGGGCATATGCGCACGTGTGTGTGTGTGTGCGTGCGTGCGTGCGTGTGTGTGTGTGTGTGTGTGTTTGTGTGTGTGTGTGTGTGTGTGTGTTTGTGTGTGAAATCGTGAGCAAGTCCGATAAATACTAAGCTTTGTATTTAAATGTTTATGTGCAGTATGTTTCATAGATGCAATTCCCTCCTTTCAAAACAACCAACTGGCCATATACTGGTCGGGAGGTATTGAACTGCTGCCCGCGTTCCACACTCCAGTACTGCACCCCACTAGTGTCGCCTGTGGTAGGCAGAGTGGGGGACGCGGAGCCCTTGCTCCGGAAAGAGCTGTTGCACCGCGGAGTTAGCTGCTGTTAATGTTACGTAAATTTCAACCGAACTTAGGCGAAATGAAAAGCTACCACAGAAGATATATGGAACGGATTAAATTATACAACTTATGCTTTAGATCGTTCTGGAATAGTAATTTTTGTTTGTATTAAAGTTTGACGTGCTGTAGCATTTATGAACATATGCTAATCTTTTTGCTTTCCCTTCACTAATATAAACTTATGTGACGCTCAAAATGGATGCAAATTTGCTTTTTCACATTGTTGTTTGTAGTGAGTCGTCACTGTCTGACTTGAAACGATTTTTAAGCAAAAATATTTGACGTGAATAACATAATGTAGGTGTAAAACTAATGTTCTATCACTAATAACATACATACATTTACATGAAAAAAAGTCTGGTGTTAGTTATTTATACGATATGGTTAATTACATGTAGTGCAAACTAATCGTCTAAATGAAATTGATAAAAACTTGGTAGCAAGCATGACTGAACTAATATTTGTACATAGTGACACAAGCACGTCTATAAACTGAAAATATATTTTCAGAATATTAAAGTAATGTTGTATCCTCTAAATTGAAAATAAAACTAAAATGTAGATAATGTTGTGCTCGGAATATATACCTCTTCTTTTGCTCAAATGTTACCTCGTGTCACAATTAAGGCCTTTTTATAGAGTATACTTGAAGAAATGTTGTCACTAGCTACTGAAAATAAGAGCTTAAGGTTGAACACTCCGTATTTTTATTTTATTTGGTTTCTATTGTCGTTGTGATATGGAGAAAAAAGCAACAATATAGCAGTACATGTACATAATGTTCTAACATTTTTACAGACTTTGTTATTTAATTAATTTTATAATTGTTTGAAATTGCATTCAACTTTCAATTCTTTCATGTACGGGTTTACAGAATAATTATTTTGTATGGATTCAGTACATAAGCTGGACAATGTCAGCTTAAAATGAAGGAGAAATAAATTTGAGAAATCGTAGAATCTGAGGTGGTAGTGACGAAGTTATTCATAATTCCAGACTTTGATTTTCTTTTTCCAGCAGAGATCAACCCCATTTTCACAATAGTCAACTGAACAACTGATTATCGATTTTACATAGTTTTTGTCCATAGATACGTCCAAAAGCAGAAGGAAGATTGAGAATGCATAATATGTATTAAACCAACTTTTCTGCAAAATCTTAGCGCAAGGAGAATGCAGAAAGCTTAAGCGACAGTAAGTTATTTGCACGCAGGTTCCTGTGTGAAGGCTTTGAGATTCTGTTCCCTTTGCAGGAGCGAGACAGAGAGAGGGGTTGGGAGAGGAGAGAGTGAAGAGCATAACAGAGAAGAAGTTGTAAAAAGCATACAATTCAAAGTCAGAAATAGTGAATGTAACGGAAAATTGTTTGGCTTAACTGCCTGTCTTTTCAACTTAAATACTTGATAATACAGAATAAATTCAGAATGAGAAGCACTTCAAAGACTATTCCAGAAAAGTCTAGATGTACATGTTCTGCCGCGCAAGTATCTTATAATTAAGACGTCTTATAATTATAATTAACATGTTTGAGCAATAGTTTAGGAAATAAAAAAATTGACGAATATTTTTCCAAATAAAGAGAAGATTGGAGTGGACGTTCTTGATAATTTTCTTGTCGCATTACTGAACGATACGAAACCTACATACTACCTAGTTTGGTATTTATGCTAGATTTTTTTTTCGAGTTACGGTGTTGTCACACACACACACACACACACACACACACACACACACACACACACACACACACACACACACACACACACACACACACACACACACACACACACACACACACACACACAGAGAGAGACACAAACACAAACGCCCGCGCCATACTCCCATATAAGGATCATTTTCCAAGTTCTTTTTCTTTTTATTAATTCAAAGAGCCTCTCAAAACATTTGTTTGAAATGACGTTTGATCTATTATTTGGCTGTAATGTAATACCTACATTGGTATACAGTAGAATAAATAATATGTAGATTAAAAATGTAAAGTAAATAAATATTAACCTATATAAATAAATAAAGATATACAAATACACTTATTTAAATTATTCATTACACTACCCTTTTTCCTGGTCTCCAGTGAATGTAGTTTAATTGAAGGAAGATACTAACTGGCTACCAGTTACTAAGATTTGCTGGTTTCCAGTGGATATAGATAAAATATTTAGACTTTAGAAGTGTATATAATTTTATTTTATGCCTTTAATCTTATAATTTCAACTCCCCTTCTTTCTTTCCCCTCTACTTTTCTTCTTCTTCTTCTTCTTCTTCTTCTTCTTCTTCTTCTTCTTCTTCTTCTTCTTCTTCTTCTTCTTCTTCTTCTTCTTCTTCTTCTTCTTCTTCTTCTTCTTCTTCTTCTTCTTCTTCTTCTTCTTCTTCTTCTTATTATTATTATTATTATTATTATTATTATTATTATTATTATTATTATTATTATTATTATTATTATTATTATTATTATTATTATTATTATTAATTATTATTATTATTATTATTAATTATTATTATTATTTTATGTAGTTGTTATTTTATCTGGAAAAAATTATGTAAAAATAATGTAATTATGCTGTGCGTATAAATGTAAAGTTTCACAATATGCCTCGGCGTAATCTAACGGGTGGGATAGTGTATTGTGATTTTGCTTATAATGTACATGTGTTTATTTATTTTGCAGGGATAGTAGACATCCTAAAACATCTAATCAGCTGGGATAACTCAAGTGGAGCAGCCTATCATAATCGCCGCTGAGGTAGGTTCATATAGACTTTCTCATAGGCAGCGGGTTTTGAAAATTGGCCTCACACACAACCTCTACGTGTACTTTTATTATCATGTACGCTTAAAAAGGCGCATCCTGAAAGGAAGCTGTGAAAGTTTCATTGCAGTAAAGCTAACTAGAGGAAGTACAAGGGTTGCTCAAAAAGTAATTGAAATGTAACACTGCGGGAAAAAGAGCTTCCTGATTGTTTCACCGCCTTTGTCGGCATCGCAGAGCGCTTCTAGCGGCAAAAAGGATGAGGTTCTTTGATTACGATTTCAAAACAGCATTTGTAAAATTAAAGGAGAGGCAAGAAACTGGCTAATGAGATCAATCGTAGCTGTGCAAAGGCAAATTGAATCAGAACTAACTAGCTACGGAGTAACATCGGGTGTTCTAAATAACTGCACTCTATTTCACAGGTAAGGGAAATTTCTTACTACCAAAATTCATTGTTACAAAGTAAATCGCGAGATAAATTGAGCGTAACGTGTTTTAATATATTTATAATTAGATTCAGATATTTACTGTTCTGTCAATATCGTTATTGGGCTTCATAGATTGTATTTTTAAAGTAATGTTTTGTAAATCTTGGAATGGCATGTTCTTCCATAGAAGAACATCTATATATTTTCTTTTAACTGGAGAATATTTGATGTTATATTTCTATTTTTCTCGCTTATATACCGCCGCTGTTCGAAATTCCTGACTGCCTGTGCCTTTGATTCCTCCTACTTTTAGTTCAACTCCCACCTGCAAATCAGGTGTAACTTCACATAAAGTTCAGCTTTTTAAAATGTAACACATTTTACGTATATCATATTTAAGATTATTTTATAGGTATTGTCTAATAGCCCAACGTTTCTCATCCTTTTCTACCAAAGGGAGTAGGGAGGATATGATTAACATGATTGAGGTAAAATTATTAAATTACAGCTATTCATAGAATGGTTATTAAATTTTAACAACAAAAGTAAGGCAACGGACAAGCTTATTACTATACAGGGTGGAAAGGAACTCATTACATTCCTTCATATGCTTCATAGAAGCGTCACAAATAAAAAAGTCTAATGGCATTTTGTTCTTTGATCAGCCAATTTCGAAAAAAATAAATGGCTTTTGATCCAAATGAGATGCTTAATTCCACAAGAATGAACGAAGATAATTGTCTGTAACTTGTAAGATGCGTACAATAACTTATTTCTGACATAGCCTTGGTAGTATTTATGGTACATCACACAGGGTTTCGAAATAATTAATCACTTAAAAGACGTGAAGGAATACTCCGAGCAGCTTTTTCAGTCATTCAGTAAGTCGACAACGTTGCGTTAAGATTGGTCAGCGAATTGAAGTGGTTTGTGGACATAAACAGGTCGGGTACTTTCGCTTTCCTCTAATGTTTTGCGAACTAACACTTGTGATTGGCATACACTCGCGCAGTAAATACGGAAGGACAAGGAAGGGTATTTGTTTGTGATTTCAAGATGCACCGTTACTGTTTTTGTTTATGCACTGAACTAGGGAAAGTGCCACCCACACAATCTGCAGTGTTGCCAGCTTGTTTTCGACAAAAGTAAAATATCTCTATAGGAAATGATCAGAGGCAAAAACGTATGATACAAAATGTGTTCCAAATACCGGGATCTATCTCTGGTATCAATTAATGTAATGACTACCCTTCCACCCGGTATAAGTAGTTTGTTTAAGATAATGTATATGGAAATAGACCTAGGAACTTTCTATACGTAATTCCTCTTAACTTCGTTTCATCCAATGCCAGACATTATTCAATGTGTTTTACTCATCCTGATCGTTGTTCTTCGCTCGTCATTCTTTATCTCCCTGCCTCGCACTCTCCATTCTTCTCTTATTGAGATTAACGTGTTCAAATTTTTCCTTGCTTCGTCTTAGGGTCCAAGTTTCTTCATTATACAATGATAGTTCAAGAACCAGTTTGTTAGCAAGGCATGCTTACTAAAGTTTTTCCTCTACATCGGTGATTACTTATTTACATTATTTAGAATATGCGAGTGTTTGTGTGTGTGTGTGTGTGTGTGTATGTGTGTGTGTGTATCTCCCCTTATTGGGGGCACGAAAATCGTTGGAAATATTCGCCGCATTCCATCCTAAAAGGAATCCAAATTTAAATAGATATGCAGTTGGGAATTTAAACAAATTTTACTTTGCACGTCATATTTAACAACGTAGTGAACCATTTTCTTTATGTGGGTTGCTCTCCAAATGCCTGTTTACACTTATATGGACCGGGTAGGGTGGGTTACCGGCACACCTATACAGGAGAGTGGAATGCCCCCCCCCTTTTTATTTAATAAAAGTAGTGGGCAGTATTAACCTCTTTATTTATAAATTAAAGAACAGAATAATTGCTGGCTGAAAGTCAGTTATCACTATTACAATAGATGTATCTTTAACAAACAATTTGAATTCCCCGTATTGAGCCCATCCGCAGAGCATTAAGAAGCTCGCAAAAAAAAAAAAAAATCAGGAAGGCCCTCCCCCTTTAACTTAGTCACGCAAAATCTTGACGGTAGACTCGATAGTTCCCACTTACCAGTTCTGCCAAGACATAAGACCTCCCTCCTGAAAACCCACGCCGAGACTGCCTAGGCGCTAGCTTTCAGGCACTCACCGGCCATCCGACAGTCACGCTCCTGGCGGAAAAGAAATTAAACAACACCACTCGCGTCAACTTAAATACTCTGCGATTGGCTCAAACACTCCCCCCTCCCCCAAAACACGGCCTAAGGGCCGCCAATAGGCATAGGAAAAAAAAGGAAATGTTTTTTTTTTTTTTGTCTCAGCACTCCCTGGCACCAACACTTCCTTATGTCAACAATAACCATGGTTTTTCCACCTCACCCAAACAGGAGGAAAGCCGACACTGTCACCCTCCTCACTTGATGATGGATCACTATCACTTTACACTGTCGGAAGATTCCAGATGTCAGTGTGTCCGGGAGCCAGTACCTTACACTCCCAGAAGATTCCAGATGAAAGTACAGGAAAGTAAATTTCCAATTGAGCCATGTATGTCTCCCCCGTACTTCCAAGGCTAGTTGACCACCAAGCTAGAGCCAATGCTGGTTTCGGCTCAATTTCCCAGGACTGTCTTCCATCAGCATAATTCGTAGCATAGGTGAGATCACGCCAGGGAGTGGCGTCGAAGACAAAGAGAATGGAGAAGAAGGAAGGCGGCACAAACTCTCAAAATCCCACTGCAAAATAAAATAGACAGCAGCAAACTGGGCCAAACATAAGAATTACAACAATGTGTATGATATGTATACATTAAATCTTCTACAATATAACCATAATTATGAAATTTGGCCAAGGGCGTAAACCATGATTAAAATTCATAAGAAATACATCAATTTAATAAACTTCGTAATGGAAGTTTATCTTTCAAACAGAAAGCGTTAACGATAATAAATCACAATAAACATCTTTATAGTAATCTAAGTTAATATAAGTACCATTCTTAAGAGAACTTGGAACATGAGACAAGAAATGATGTTAACTAAAATAAATTTTCACACTTCAGAGAAGAAAAAAAATTTAACGAAACTAGAACGTGAATGGCCTTTCTTATTATATACATTCAAATAATACATGCTTTCATATAATATATACTGTGCACAGTAAGTTTGCTAGCAATAACTAAAATACTTTGTGGCCTAGACCATATGAGTCACACTGCACCAAAGATCACAACCACTACCACAACAAAACACATAGCACAACTACAACATACACAAAACGAAACTACAACACAAACGCCGGCGACAATCTACACACAAACAAACACCTACCGTAAACTCGGTCAACATAACAAACCCCCGAGTGGTGAGCAACCCGCACACCCTTCAAATCCCGGCTAAACGGCAGCTAGCTGCCACACGTCACTCGACCAGAGCTGATGCTCCATACCTGCCGTCGAATGACACATAAGCGTGCCGAGGTGAGGACACGCGCCCTCGGAAACCAGGAAGCACGCGCGTGGCTTGCTTTTGTTTACAGTCCCCACAAGAACGGACCAAAAGAAACAAAACATTGTACACAGAAAACACGATTTAAATGAAGTTACACAAATCCTTCACAACAAGTAAGGCAACATAACACAGGATATAAACCCTTTCATCTAATCATGGGAATCAAGGAAAAGGTTTGAGTTGGGAAATATGAGCTCGACGTGTATGTCCAGAAGAGAGATCCTCGATCGTGGCAGATACACCTTTATACAAACGAACTATTTCCCATGGTCCAGTATATCGTGGCGCTAATTTAGCTGCATACGCATTGGCCTTCGAGCTCACAGGATAAGACCTACACATAACCCGTTGGCCAAGCGCAAATGGAGAGGGCCTTTTATTTACATCATGTCTCTGCTTCACACGGAATTGTGCTCTTTTAAGATTATTGAAAGCGCGTTGCCAATTAGCACGAATAACTTCGGCATCAAAATGCTGGGGTAGAAGATCGTCCAAAGCCCAAAGATTTCCTAAAGGAAAATTTGGAGCAAAAGCTAACATCAACTTAAACGGGGTGGTGTCATGAGATTCATGTCGGGCCGTATTAAAGGCTAATTGTAAATGCGCAAAGTTACAATCCCATCTTTTGTGATTTTGATGGTGAAAGGCTATTAAAGCCGACTTCAAATTCCTATTAAACCTCTCAGCATGAGAAGGACGAGGGTAGTAGGGTGTAGTTGTAATTGCTTTAATGCCCCACGTGAAACAAAAATTCCTAAATTGACCCGAAGTAAATTGTGTGCCATTATCGGACACCAAAATGCGGGGTGCTCCAAAGGCAGCGAAAATCTTTGACAATTCTTTAATTGCATTATGCGACGTGGCGTTAGGAATAGCACTCAGCCATACGAACTTTGTGAATGCGTCTACCGTAACCAACGCATAAGTGTTGCCTTGCACCGAACGCGGGAAAGGACCCACAAAATCTACAAACAGTTTTTCCAAAGGCTTGGTTGCAACTTCAGACGCTAATCCCCTCCACACAGTACTTTGTGCCGGTTTTGCCATGGCACAAATTTGGCATGCCTTAACATGCGCAGTAATCTCTTTATACATCCCAGGCCACACAAAATGTTCCCGAATTTTACCTTTAGTCTTTGCTATACCCAAATGTCCCCCCATTGGTGATGAATGGAAATATTCGCATACCATGGGTACTAGAGCACGCGGCAAAACTACTTTATCCTTGTCGTCAAATGTGGCACGTGTTAAAAGTACACCATCCTTAAGATGACACGAAGGCACTGTCTGACCGGCCTCCAATTGGTCGATAATAGTCCGCAAATCCGAGTCTCGTCTCTGATGTATTGGCAATCCTTCAAACAATTCGGGAAAGGTACACACTGCTGCGAGTTCATCCCTATCTGATTTACTGTCCACCGGCTCTGTAAACACTCTAGTTAATGCATCCGCTACACAATTTTCAGAACTTCTAATATGAACAGGAACAAACTTAAACGCGGAAATACGCACCCCCCAACGCGCTAACCTTCCAGTGGTTCGAGGAGTTGCCAGAGACCACGTGAGTGCCTGATTATCACACTCAAGCGTAAACTCCACATGTTCAAGATACTCCTGATATTTTTCTAATCCAAACAGGACGGCTAAGGTCTCCAGCTCATAAACTGAGTATTTGCGTTCGGCTGGAGTAAGAGTGCGGGAATTATAGGCAATGGCGCGACGCCCCTCCGGAAAATCCTGGAGCAGAACAGCGGCCAATGATCCTTTACTAGCATCAGTTTGTAAGACAAACCGACGAGAAAAATCGGGAAAAGCCAAAACGGGAGGATTCATAATAGCCTGCTTGAGATTCTCAAATGCGCGTTGTTGTTCTTCATTCCAGCAAAATTGGGCCCCCTTTCGCCGGAGTCGATGAAGCGGTTCAGCGCGAGCAGCGAAATTAGGGATAAATTTACTAAAAAAATTGACCATTCCTATATATCTGGCTAAAGCCCTAACGGTCTTCGGAGGAGGAAAGTTCCGTATTGCTTTGGTTCGATCGGGATCGATGGTTATCCCTGCCGGAGAGACGATATGACCCAAAAACGAAATTTGACCTGTAGCGAAAGCACATTTCTCCTTACGTAAGGTCAGGCCTGCACGTTCTATACGCGAAAAGACTTCTGAAAGGTGGTGGCAATGCGTGTCAAAATTGGGCGAGTAAATCACCACATCATCTAAATAGTGAAAAACATACTTAAACTTAATATCCGAAAACAATTGATCTAACAGCCGTGACAATACTTGGGCACCGGTTGCTAAACCGAAGGGTACCCTTTGAAACTCATACAGTCTCCAAGGGGTTGAGAATGCCGTCACAGGTTTAGACGATTCTGATAAAGGTATCTGATAATAAGCATTATTTAAATCTAAAGTAGTGAACATCTTCGCGTCAGCAAAATAATGAGCTGCGGAGTTTAAATGCGGCATGGGTTGGGCCTCAATTTTGATCCTCTTATTTAGGTGTCGATAGTCCACCACTACCCTAAAATCGTTATTGCCCTTCGGAACCATAAATACCGGACTACTATAATTGGATACGGACGGACGAATCACCCCTTTCTCCAACATGTCCTCAATTTTGCTCCTAAGTAGAGCCATTTTGGGCGGAGTCAGCCTATATGGAGCTAATTTCACCGGAGTGGTGTCTGTTAACTGGATGTCATATTCTACTAAATCCGTGACCCCCAATCGATTTGTAAACAACGCCGCGTGTTTAGCGCACAACTGTTCCAATGCATGAGCCTGATCTGCGGTCAAATGGGAGAAAACACTCTCGGCATTACCCTGCTCTACCAGGTCACTTGGAGCAACAGGGACCTGTTCGGAGAACTGCCCGTCCTGAAATCGAACGCGCTCATCTGGCGCAAAATCAAACGAAACTTCCTTTGCACGAAAATCAAGCCTTAGCCCGACTCGAACCATAAAGTCCGAGCCCAAGATTATTTTAAAAGGCAAATCTGGCAACAGATAAAAAATATGTTTCCAGGTGAATCGCGACAGTCGAATCGTTAATTGAACTTTCGTATTTACCTGGAAGCTACGACCGTTAACAGAAATACACTGTATATTACATTTCTGGGGCTTACTCGAGCCTTTAACAAGGTATTGATAATAGTAAGCTTCGTGAACTAATGAACATGAACTTCCCGAGTCTAAAAGGGCAAGCAGTGGGTGTTTACCAACCAACAACTGCACTGTTGGCTTCAAATATTTTGGCTTGCCTACCAGACGACGAAATGTCATGCTAGCCGAAAGCACCCCCGACGCCTGGCGTCAACTGGGACGTGTTGGAACGCCCCTTTCTTTTGGTACTTGAACATACCTCCCCCGACCACGAGGAACAGGACATTGGTTTACCAGATGACTAGTAGATCCACACCGAAAACAAGGCCTACTTGACCCAATATTCCCTCGCCCGGGAACTGCACTACCATAATGCTGTGAGTGGTCTTTCACCGCGAATGGTGGAGGTCGAGACATGTCAACACCACGTGCCGAATTTGAAGCGTGATATTCCGCTAAATGAGGAAAAAGAGCTTCTAAATCTTTAAAGCTTGTTGGTCGTGACATAAACACCAAAGCCGAACGTGTGTCAGGAGCCAGGCCAGTAAGAATTAAATCACAAATCTTGCTCTCTGCGTCTGGCAATCTCAAAACACGTGCAAACAATTTCACTCTTGCCACATAATCCGCAAAAGATTCACCCAAACCCTGGGGTTTCAAATAATAATCCTGGATTAACTTATGCGAAACGCGACTAGGAATAAAACATCTGAAAACCCTCTCGTGTAAGTCAGTTATCGGGTCAGCGTTCCCTTTAACATTTCCAATGATATCGCGCACCATATCTCCCGATCTGGACATAATCACTTCTAACAATTGTAAGTCAGAAACTTCACACAATCTTGCACGCTCTTTAGCCCGAACCAAAAATTTTAGGAACTCAACCGCAGTTGAAACATCTATTAACTCAAAAGGTTGAAATGATTCCGCCAGCTGTTGAAGTGGATGTAAAAGTTTTAAGGGTTTGAAAGCTGACACAGTCGGACCTGCATTAGACGGCATATTAGACACTAAAGAGGTTTCCCCCTGCTGTTGCGAAAGTTGATCTAGATATTTCCTAAACTGGGTTCGTAAGTCAGCTAATGGTGTCGTAAATTTTATGCCCGGGGGAAATCGTAAGAAATAATCCACTCTTTGCACATAATGAAAAATTCTAGCAGTTAAACGCCTAATCTGGTGTTTCGAAAAACCAGAACTGGCATTGGGATCAGCAAACAATTCAGCAAACTCTAAGTTCGCTGCCTCGCATAATGAAGGGGACTCTACTACTAAAGGATGTGTTTCGGCCAATTTAACATAATCCTTCTCCTTGACCTGACGGAAAATGTCTAATAGGGCAGGTACATCTGCCGTAATTAAATAATCTCCCCCACGAATTCCCACTTCAAAAAGCAATTCATGCTTTCGCAAAAGGTGAAAATCTGACGATACGGCCATAACTAAAATCAAATACTCGGGCTCCTAAAAACTCCACTACCTTCACTACCGGCAATTTTTAACCACGCTCTGCTACCAAAATTGAACCATTTTCTTTATGTGGGTTGCTCTCCAAATGCCTGTTTACACTTATATGGACCGGGTAGGGTGGGTTACCGGCACACCTATACAGGAGAGTGGAATGCCCCCCCCCCTTTTTATTTAATAAAAGTAGTGGGCAGTATTAACCTCTTTATTTATAAATTAAAGAACAGAATAATTGCTGGCTGAAAGTCAGTTATCACTATTACAATAGATGTACCTTTAACAAACAATTTGAATTCCCCGTATTGAGCCCATCCGCAGAGCATTAAGAAGCTCGCAAAAAAAAAAAAATCAGGAAGGCCCTCCCCCTTTAACTTAGTCACGCAAAATCTTGACGGTAGACTCGATAGTTCCCACTTACCAGTTCTGCCAAGACATAAGACCTCCCTCCTGAAAACCCACGCCGAGACTGCCTAGGCGCTAGCTTTCAGGCACTCACCGGCCATCCGACAGTCACGCTCCTGGCGGAAAAGAAATTAAACAACACCACTCGCGTCAGCTTAAATACTCTGCGATTGGCTCAGTAGTTAAGGTAAAACATTGGATTGACACGATAAACCTTTACTGATTCTCTGTTCTTATTGCTGCATATTGCTCTGCCCTTAATTTTTTTTTTATTATAACATAGCATAAAATAAAGAAAAACAAATGTATGCAAGTAGTTTGGTTGCTAACATTTTCTTTCTCTATTACCAATTGTAAAGCGCGTTCCACCCTTAGAAGACAGTACACGTTAAATGGAGAGCAGTGTTGCAACATGTACTAGTTGGGAATCTTTCTGCGCGCGCGATCCCGAGGTGGCCGAGTCCTGTACTTAGTACTTCAATTGGTGCTTGACGGACACTTTTAACTTTGGTATAAACAATTGATTTCCCCTGGTCCCTAAACCTTTTTACGTCTTTTAGATACTTATGTCGCCCTCTGATGATATCGATATCGTCTCTTTCTATTAATATACACTTGTTACCCCTTCTTTCATATTCGGACCCCAAATCATGTAAGAACCGACTAACAGTGGCCCTTGAGAAATTTGGTAGGGTCTCATCATTGTTGACCCGTGACAAAATTATATTTAGCGTGGGTTGAATATTTGCAAACAGTAAAGAATGAACAATTCGCCGCACTCCACATTGCACTATTCACTATATACTTCTTTTTTCCTGCCCTTTTTGCTTTCTTTTTCGATGGCATTCTTAGAGGTCCTTTCATTACTTCTTTTTTAATCCTATACACTACTGCTGCTGAACACCCGATAGCCTTAGCTGTTTCTTTTACTGCCTTACTTACATGCATTTTACTTCAAAAATAATCTAACACCTTCATAATTATTTGGCATTCCTTACTTCTTAATTTACCAATATATCGTCTCTTTCTAGCTTCCCCTTCCATAACTACAAATATTTACGAAACTATTAAACAAATAACGCAATAACAGCTCATAGATTCCACACAGTTTACACACCGACTTCTTTTGAACTAATACTAGTGCTGCTCCTTATACTACCTTCTGTGTCAGGCCTGGCGCGAGAATACGCTGAATAGATGAATACCTTTTGTTTGCCCTACTCGATGAAAGAAAGAAGTTACAGCCTTTTAGTTTATTTTAAAAACTTTCTCCAACCCTCGTCAACATTTGTTCTTGCTGGTTCCCTGATGTAAACTCAATAACAAAAAAGTTTCACACTGCGTAACTTTTACAGTGCACAGGTATAAAATTTTCCGAAAACATTTAATTTAAAAAATTATAACACTTAACTGAGTAAACATAGAGAATTCAAAGTGGGCAGGTAGTAGCACTATAGTTTACTCTACCTAAGAACAAAATATAGACGCATTTTAGCAGTTAGTTTGTTAGTTAGTACGTGATGAGTATAGAAACAGCACATATCGGACTTCTCTTGAAAAAATGTTTTTTGAAGAAATATGGGCCTATAGAAATGTATAGTGACTCTAAAAAGGATATAAACTAATAGAGAAAAAAATTCTGGGTAGGATAATGTGTTCAAACCTGAAATTTATAACAACTGAATATTTATACCATGCTATTAGGCAACAGTGCGAGGATAGAAAAGGACGAGGCTAATGGCAACTTGTATGCGCTAGACAGAGACAGATATATCTCATTTAACTCCATACTGCTAAGAGTGGAACAAGGTATAGAAGAAAAACTTGATTCCACCCAAAAATTTGGTCTCAAGATTTACACAAAGATATATATTCTGAGTCCCCCGAACACTCCAAAAAACAGTTACAGAAAGGGCCCACGTGAATTTAAGTGTCCCTGCGCGCGGGCATGCAAGTAGACAGTAAATCTCAAAAGCGAAAAGTGGCTTAAATACCAAACTTCATATTTCAATCCAGCATCTTGCAAGAAAATACACCCCCTAGTTACCCTTTGAATGAAAAATGTTTCTTTATATTTGATTATTATTAAGGGCACAAGGTAGCCTGAAAATATAGAAATTAATCCTTAGTCAGTTAAATTAAGTTAAATTGTCACAGATCTTAAAGTTCTCAATGGTTCTTTTTTCTGAATTTTGTATGAATTATTCTATAAATCATGAAAATTATTCAAGTGCTTATTTGCATTGTTATCTTATGTGGTCGAGTCTGGAACAATATTTAATCTTTCAGAAAAATAACATTTACTCTTAAAACTTGTGAATTCATGTGTATCATTTTCAAAGAACGTACGAGAAGCAGAGAGCTTCACTTATACAACACATAGTTAAACTTTCTGAAACACAATAATAATTTTATGATACATATTAGTGATATTAAGGAAGCAACAACATTGCAAATGTTCCACATTTTTACTATTTTGACTTTGCAAACTTGACATAACTAAATACTTGAGGTTCAAATTAGCATGCAAACATGTGATTCTGTATTGCAAGTAGTTTCAGAGAAAAAGGTACATGATTGCAAATTTTTTAAGAGTAAATATTATTTTTCTGCTGGATGAAATAATTTTTATAGACTCAGCCACATAAACTAACAATGAAAATAACCACTTGAAATAATTGTTATGATTTATAAAATAATGATATAATTTTCAGCAAAAATAATTGAGAACATTAGAGGCAGTGGTAATTTAGCTCACTAAAATACCTCATCCCTAAGACGTTTAGATGACACAGAGAATCTTAACCGTAACTTCAGGAAAACGTGCTCTGAAATCTTCCTCACTCGGAATGAAAAGGAAACAAAAATTTACTGCACAAAACTGTAGGAATCTATAAAACACACTATATATAAAATATATAATATTTTGTTTTACACAGTATTTCCAAGATTCCATAGTTTCCATTCGTTTGAATTTTGCAGTTCCAGTTTTTGTTTTTTATTCAGATGTTTTTCATGATATCAAGGAGGGAAAATGAAATTTCAACGCCAGTGTATGCCTACATATTTCACTAGAGCCTCCGCCTCCACATAGCATTTTTATTACGTGTTTTGGTGCAATGCAACCCAAGTCTCCGAAACCCCCACGTATCCAATTACCGTTTATTTTGCGTCGATCCACCGCCTTGTTTGCGACAGACTTGGTAGTCCCATATTTGAAGACAAGCGATGACTTGTGTGGCCCGTATTTCGGTCCCAGGTTCAAATCCCATGCACCAACCAAACTATTCTTTTCTTTCTTTTCTTTCTTTTCCTTCCTTCCTTCCTCCCTCCCTTCTTCTTTCCGTCTTTCCTTCCTTCCGTCTTTCTTTCTTTCTTTCTTTCTTTCTTTCTTTCTTTCTTTCTTTCTTTCTTTCTTTCTTTCTCTCTTTCTTTCTCTCTTTCTCTCTCTTTCTTTCTTTCTTTCTTTCTTTCTTTCGTTCTTTCTTTCTTTCTTTCTCTCTCTCTCTCTCTCTTTCTTTCTTTCTTTCTTTCTTTCTTTCTTTCTTTCTTTCTTTCTTTCTTTCTTTCTTTCTTTCTTTCTTTCTTTCTCTCTTTCTTCTCTTTTTCTCTTTCTCTCTTTCTTCTCTTTTTCTCTTTCTCTCTTTCTTTCTCTCTCTTTCTTTCTCTCTCTCTTTCTTTCTTTCCTTCCTTCTTCCTTTCTTTATTTCTTTTTGTCTTTTTGTCTTTCTTCCTTCGCTCCCTCCCCCTCACTTCCCTCCCTCCTTCCTTCTTTCCTTCCTTCGCAGTTCCCTCAACTTAGACAAGCTTCTAAAACCAAGTTGCAAGGCTCGACGTTAACGTGTGTGGCCCGTATTAGGGTTCCCGTTTCAAATACGTACCAACCAATCTGATTCTATTTTCCTTTCTTTTCTTTCTCTTGTTCTTTCATTCTTTCTTCCTTCCTTTGTAGTTTCCCTCAGTCACCAAGGAGCGGATTGGTTATTTCATATCACGATTCAAACGTAAATCTAAAACAACAGTAGAAATCAGGAAACTACACGACATCCTAATGCCATCTGTCCAGCATATGTAGAGACAGAGAGACAGTTGCCTAGCACTAAGGCATATGTGGACACGTGCTAGAGGTGCAGGAGTAGAGTTGCCCAACACTAAGTTCTCTATGGGCACTTGATGGTATGGATCAGGGAAAGACACCTAACTAATATATCTTTCAAGGAATCATCGCGTATTTAATGCGATATGGAGTAACATTTTCTAAGGTGCAAAAGCTGGTTTTAACCGAAAGTAAATGGGGCTGTGAAGCATTAATGTGCATCAGGTTTTTCTTTTAGTAGAGCACTTGCTTAAGATTTATAAAACGGCATGGTCGTAGCTATAGTGTATGCTTAAATATCTGTACGCCCAAAGTTTCCTGCTATTCCCCTCTCAGAGGATCAAACATGCGCTCAGTGAAGAGAGAATAAAGTGTCTCAGTGACCTCCTTAAGAGTTGATTACAGAATCTGGACGTGGAATAACAAAGGTGCAGTGTAAGCACTATGGGGCAGTCCTGGCCCCACATGGAACGAAATCATTCTCTTCTTTATGCCGGGCCCGCCTGTCAGGGCAATTTGTTCCTTCAGAACGACTCAGCTGGGGGTTTTGTGCAGCAGGTGGGGTAGGTACACACCGATATGTTTTGCTCTTTGACAAAACCAGAACATCAACAAGACGAGAAAAAAAAGGAAGTCACAGAGAACCTTTTGAACTAGTTGGAAAGTAACACGCCCAGAGAATTAGCGACGAATGGAACACGACAAACTTCTATGTTCATCACAAATTCTGAGGAATGACTAAATAATTATCTAATTAAATATGGGAAAACTAGCATTATTATCAAAAAGAGAAATCATTTGCTTTACATTTGCATATGTAGATACTGATAATCTAATCTGATAATTCTTTCGCTATTGAAAATCTAAATTCTCTCTGGCAGACATGGGGCTAAACAGCATTGGCTAATAACATTTCATAACTTACTAAAGCATTGTGAAAAATGACCATGTGACAAATCCCACTCCTGACACCAGAGTAACAAATAACAAAGCCAAGTTACTTTTTCTGTCACTTTATTTTCTAAAACTGCAGCACAAAAGCAGTTCTTATTTATCGTCAATACGAGTAAAACTCAGAATTCCTCGTGACTATGCAATTCGCGGCTGTTCTGTTCTTTCATTCCATGACACATACTATATTGTCTTTCTAACCCCTCTATCTCAGAAACTGCTTCACGCACCAAACAACTCCAACACG
The DNA here is from genome assembly GCA_030765045.1 of Tenodera sinensis. NCBI lineage: Eukaryota > Metazoa > Arthropoda > Insecta > Mantodea > Mantidae > Tenodera > Tenodera sinensis. Next base: position 53,304,354 of record CM060967.1, read on the forward strand.
GCAATTAAATGCCCAAAACTGTCTGTGACAAAAGACACTAAAATTTCTCTCAGGGGCCACACACACACACACACACACACACACACACACACACACACACACACACACGCACACACACACACATACACACACATATATACACAAACACACACACAAACACACACACTCACTCACTGCTAATAGATTCTTGTTCTTTTTTTAGCCCGAGCTTCATAGAGGTTTAAGTTACCCGACATTCATCTTCTGAGGATAAGGGAAAACCTCTGAAAAACCCCTTATCCAGATAACTCACCCTAAGCGAGTTTCAAACTCGCGACCTCTTGGACGTGCGGCAGACACGCTACCGCTACGCTGCAGAGGTGGGCAACTTCTCGTTCAAGAATTAACAGCTCCATCATAAAAACTGGGTCATCTCGTAGCCTCGGCTCGCTTATATACGCGAAAATAATGTGGCACGAATTTTTCTCAAGATTGATATTTCCTCGAACTTCTCATAAGCAAGTTGGCAGTCGACAGTTTCGCGAACAGTCTAAAACGCTTTACTCTGCCGCGCTCATTGTCCTTGTTCTTAGCGTTCCACTGTCGTCAACCACATATTTACGAGCAATAGAGTGAGGTAGCTCACACACGGCTTCTTTGAGGCGCATGTTGTAAGGTACCTTGAGCGTCTTTCAACGCCACTGTCTCCCGCGACACAATATCAAAAATATTTACAATTGTTTGCAGTCTGTCAACACCAAAACATTATGGAATGTACTAATGCGGACATGAATTAATAACCCTCAAGTAAGAAAGCATTTGCTTTATTTCATTTGCATGTCAACAAAGGTTAATGTGCTTGAATTACTCTATACCGAGTCAATATTCTGTGACACTGTGAAACTATTGTGATATACGAAGAAGGGTATTAAATAAGGTTTTAGATAAATAATAAAAAAAAGATATGGAAGGGTAAATAAGAGAGAAGGTATTCAACTACGTTATAAATTACCGAACCGACGTTTTATAATTTACAAATAAGAAAATTACTTTTCTCGATGGTTACAGACCATGCGTCTTTTCCAAACAGGTTAACTTGCTGGTCTGAGACTGGGAAATCTTTATATTCACCAGCTTCATTCCAACCTTGTTTATGTTAAAATTGTCTGAATCATCTGAAAAAGATGTAGTTTTTACTCGTAAGTAATGTAATAAATAGCGGACAAAGACAAGGTAGAAAGGTTTAAAAGGTCACTCACTACGATTATTGTCAGGCAAGCTGGCAGTCGCTATCAAAGACGCTCACACCACTGTGCGACGAGTAAACAATGTAAGAATGGAACGGACAGGAACAGGCAGATCCAGAAACTGATCGCGGGCCGGGCTTGTTTTCAAAAAGGAAAATCTAGAGAAAAATCCGTGTTACGTCACTCTGGCCTATGTAAGCCAGTCGAGACGGTGAGAGAAACCAATTTTATGGCGTGAGTGATTAAGCGCTAAACGAAACAGCTGTTAGAAGTTAATTTGTGTGTCTTTGTGTGTTTGTGTGTGTGTGTGTGTGTGTGTGTGTGTAGTCAGTGTTGATAGAAATTTGAGTGTGTCGTCAGAGACAGTTTTGGACATTTAATCGTCGCATTGGAGTTGTTCGTTTTGAGGAGTTATAGTGACTGTGATATTCGAAGCCAGCTGTTTTTGAGATAGTGAAAGACAGTCAAACACGTGTTAAGGTTACGATAAGACAGAACAGCTGTGTGCTCCAAGGTTACGACGAATTGAAGACTGTGACAAAGAGACCTGTATTCATGTGATTAAATTTTAAGGGAAATAAAGTGACAGAGAAAGTAATTTGATTTTGCCCATTTGTTACAACATAAATAATTTGAATGACCAATTTTGTTTCACCGCAAAAGAGTCTATAGAGTATGCAGCATTTCCAGATATTTTTGCGTAAATAATAGGGGATTTTTTTATTTCATTGTTAAGAATAACTAGGTTTATGAAATTAAAAAAAAAAAAAAAAAAAAGGAATAAAGGGCACGAATCATATAAAAAGTATTCTAAATCATTGCATAATGCTGTAAAGAATGGGGGAAGGTGTATCAAATTAAATAACTCGCCATACCGTTTAAACATCTACCCTTACAGCGTCGGGCAGCCAACTAGTTTAGTAATATTTCTAGAAAAGTGTTTTTTTTTTCTTTTTTTTCTGTGTAGTGTTTTTAGTATTCATCCCTACGGTAAACATTTCTATAAACCAAATTGATGGAGGAAAATACAGAAGAATATGTAATGTGTTGCACTCATATGACTTTCTCTCCTCTTGTACTAACCGTTCTTGCAAACTCTTATTCCTAGATCTTTTTCGTTTTAGTTGCAATAAACATTTTCAGAAATTATCTTATTTCCTCCCAGAAACGTCCAACCAACGTTTACAGGCTAATTCACAAAAAGAAATGTCATTTAAATCTAAAATAAGCAAATGCATTGAAGAATATAACATAGAAGTTCCTGCCATAATGTCCAGAAAGTTTCATTGTCTACCACCTTGGAGAATACCAACTGCTCAACTAAATTTGAATATTACAGCTTACCATAAATCCCATACAGATGCATCTTGCTATAAACAGCTGTTTCAAGAAATAACAAATGCCTACCCTAACCATACATTTATCTACACTGATGGTTCCAAAACGGACAGCGACAATGGATGTGCCATAATTACCCCAGATAAGAAACTTCAGCTGAAACTGCCTAAATATTATTCCATATTCTCCTGCGAACTTTCTGCACTTAAGCAAGCTTTAACATACATCATCCAATCTAGTGAGAGTAAATTTCTTATAATTTCTGATTCATTAAGCTCTCTCCAAAGTCTCAGAGATCGTTCAACTGACCTCCAACTGCTTCAAGATATCCACAGTCTTTATTCCATTGCTCTAAATAAAAAGAAAATAGTTACTTTCATTTGGGTCCCTTCACACTGCGGCATTAAGGGCAATGAAGAAGCGGACAAAGCTGCTAAAGAAGCAAGTCGGTTAACAGACACTCATGAACAGCAAGCAGTACCTTACCGTGATATTACAAAGTACTTCTCCAAACTAATAAAAACTAGATGGAAACAGGCCTGGAATCAATCGCCTCCAGAAAAACTACACATGGTAAGGAAAGGAGACACCAATTCTTCCCCTGTCTATTCTCTTAGCAGGAAAGAGCAGGTAATTATCTCACGTCTCCGCATTGGTCATACAAGGTTAACCCACTCATACCTCCTCAGCAAAGGCCAGCCACCACAATGTGAAGTCTGCAACACCCGCCTCACAGTAAAACATCTCCTCACAGAATGTAAGCAATACGCTACACAACGACAGCTTCATCACATCACTGGAGACTTATCCACCACTCTGAACACGCCATCCAACTGCAGAAGGGTATTATCATTTCTCAAAGGTACGGGCTTGCATGCGAAAATATAAAGGATATTTTTGTTGTACTGATTTAATTGTATTCTCATGTTTTTTGTAAAATAATTGTATCAAATGTATTGTATACCGCTGTATTTCATAGAATAGTCGCGATATGACTTAATTGTTAAAGCGACTCTAAATAAATTAGAAAAAAAAAAAAAAAAAATTATCTTATTGCTTATTTCCTTGTAGGGAATACACCATCGCTTTCAGCGATAGTCAAATTTTTTAAATCTTTCAAATTCTTTTCTCTTTGCATGGTTCACATATAAACAAATGAATAACGATGTTCCAATTGACAGAAGTACAAGTTCTCCAAAACTCACACAAATAACAAGCAATATCTCCAAAATGGCTCACTTAACAAAAAACTTTATGTGGACATAAATTATGTGTTTTAACAAGATCTACATTTTTGTGTAGTAGGATATGCTCTATATCTTACGGTTTACCAGTTATGCAAAAGTCTTCCAGAGTAATTTGGACTTCATGGGCTATAGCCAGAAAATTCAAGACATACATTTCATTTTTCATAAAAATATCTCAAACATATGGCGTTGTAATCAAAACCGTTAGAGCTATTTTCAAGAAAATCAAAATTTTTAAAAATTTTCTATGTAAACGATAATTTAGGGCGGAGGAATTTTTCAAAATATTCGTGGCGCATCCTTGAAAGACATTACACTTAAATACCAACTTTGGTTTTTAAGCGACTTTTCGTTTTTAAGTTATGCTGTCCACAGACTGACAGACACACACGCGCGCACTAAACTGTTTCTATAAATGTTTTTTTTTTTTTTATTCAATGGGCCTCAAAACATATATTTCCGGTAAAATATCGACATCGAATTTTTGGGTGGAATACAAAACTTCCTCTGCTGTACGTAGCAGTGAAAGTACAAAAATAATACTACAGTTTCCTTGTACGGGCCTTTTTACAGATTTCTTGTTTTGTTTTTCTCATAATGTTTTAAAAATAGCATAAATGCTTCAATTTTTACTAGAATGCAAATGGTGCTCACAAAATAACGTTATGTGTTTAACCCTAGCATTACCAATCATTATTTCATAGCTTAGATTACCAAGGAGAGGGGTACTTTGTGACCAAAAATAGAAACAAAATGTCTGTGCACTTTCTAAAACCAATTTAGTTTAAATGTGGGTATTATATCTTCTCATGATTATAAAGGTAAGTTTAACGCTGTTTAACTATTACAGTTTTTTTTTTTTTTTTTCACTTTTTTACATGAATCGCATTAGATATTATATCAATCCGTATCGCGTAGCTTATACTACCAACGGAGGTGACCACCGCTGGTAACAAAATGTCGTTAGGAGGGGCTACTCTGTTCGCACCTTCGGAGTAAGGTTCGTCACACCTGTGCTATAAGCGTTTTTTTTTTTTTTTTTTTTTTTTTTTTTTTTTTTTTTTTTTTTTCCAGCATTCCCTCTGAAAATCTCTCATGCAATCAAAAGCATCTTATAATCTCTGATTCATAGAGTGATCACTAGGACACTAATTGTTTTTATTTATCAAGTAAATCTCACTTTATTTTTAACATTAACATGTGTTCCGGAAAAATACATTAATCATTAAAATAATAGTTGTTAAAAACAGTTGTCAAATTGAAATGGAGTGATTTTGTTATTGTTATGTGTAATAAATTATTTTTCAGTGATCTATGGGATGGAGTTGGCAACTCTGACTAAACAAAAGAATGACCTGGTGATATTTTCTATATAATTTAATGCCTCTCTGTGTAAAATAGTCATAAAAAATCCAACTAGAGGCTATGCTACTGCAAATGATGAGTAATTTTGTATAACTAATAACATAACCTCTAGTTGAATATGAATATGAATGTATTGGGTACCAAAGCATACGCATGTTGGGCTGCCTATGAACTTGGGCCCTAGCCCTTGTTGATTTTACAGATTCTTCAATTTGATCCCTGGCCATATTACCTGGAAATGCTTGTCCTGCGTTGCTTCTAACTGTTCTGTTCCACTTTAGCTGTTTTCCGTATGCTGACTAATCATGGACAAGAAATATGTTCTGTACGAGGTTAATATGTTGCGAAAGCACCTGTTTTAATAGTATAAAGTGTTGGCGTTTTTGGGTTGGAGTAGAAGTAGAGGATGTCACACTGAACCTTATGCTCAGGTTATTAAACCTTAGAGGGGAAGCTATGAAATGAGAGAGGTGTACGGAATGTGTGCGAAAGAGGGCCAGGGACACGAAGGTCCGTTACGTGAACCGCAGGTTTTTCATCCAGGCTCCAGGGTTCACAATGCAGCCGCAAGCCACACGGGGTTGGACATCAGCCTGCCCCATCAAGGAAGGTGGCCACTACTACACTGCCCCTAAGCCGAGAATACAGTTACAGAGCGCAAATTCCTCTTTCCACGTGAATCCTTCGCCGACGCATTGGAACTGGAAGGATTGAATTGAAATTATATTGAAAGCAACCCAGCATTCGTCTAGTGACTAAGGAAAACCGCGAAAGAACCTTTGGTTTGACTGATTACCATGAATCAAATCCGGGACCTCCCGGATGCGAATCTCAAGCATTACTGCCTGAGCCAACCCGTTCCTGATCATCACCTGTACAAAACCTACGAAATAAATCTCGCTCTCTTTTTGTTGGAAACTCCTTAACGACTCAACTTTTGAAGATCTCTCTCTTTTTCTCTCTTTGTAACTCTTATTGCCACATTACAACAGAATACACTTGTCCTTAATTTGTGAGTCTTAATGGAAATATGATAAATAAATTACACTATAAGCAGCTTTTCTTTAATTGAGAGTTATAAACTCTCAACTTTATCTCTCTAAAAGTACCCAAATCCAGTACTCTGGATAAAAACAGCTTCAACTTCTGATAAGCTCACCACATCAGCGAGCTAAACACCCTTACAATCCAAATTAAACTCTAATTTTGAAAAGTAGAGTGCTCGATTTTTGAGTTATGTTGTTGACACAATACACCATATATTTTTGGGGGAGTAAAATTATACTTTGTCCTTTGCTAACACCAGAAAAAATATAAACGGAATACTACAGAGAAATCCAAACACATGGAAACTGCTGCGCGGTGCTTTTTCACTGTACAGACGGAAACACAACAGCAGCTGATATACACAAAGTCACGAGCATCACTTGTTTCTCTCTCTTCTGCTCACAATCAGTATTGAGCTGACGCGATATCGTGCGACTGCATTATCACTAGTGCTCTGTATTATTTTGTCCTGTACTTAGTCACAAAGTGTATTACGACTCAGCATTTGTTTTCTACTGCACAGCGTGTATTTATTTATAGTTCGTGTGTGTTAACTCAGCTCGACAGGTGCAAGTGCGATTTGCAGAAGGATTTCCAGGTGTAAAAGTTCCAACAATCCATAAACCTTATAATAAATTTCAGGCCACAGGAAGTGTTCAGGCTCGCAAATCTAAAACACGGCGTACCGAAGAAACATTAGATCACATCGGTCATCGTTTGAAGAATTCCCCGCCCCCCCCCCCAAAAAAAAAATCGTTTAGGCGTCTTTCACATTTCTTATGGCTCTTTGCGGAGAGCTACTAAATTGCTGAAGTTTAAACCATATAAAATCAATGTGGCACATGCTCCTCAACCAAGTGATCCTATAATTAGGCACAGATTTTGTGAGTGGACCCTCAATGGTGTATACAATGGCGAAATTGACTCACATTTAATATTTTTCACGGACGAGGCTTGGTTCCACCTTCATGGATATGTATGTACACAAAATAATCGTTATTGGAGCTCTGAGAAAGCTAGTATTGTTCATGAAATAGTTCTCCATGACGAAAAAATTGGTGTATGGTGCACCATTAGCGGATAAAGAGTTATAGGTCCAATTTTTTCGAGTGAACAGTTGACGCCCTTACATACTGAATTTAATTTCGACCCCTTTTTTAGAGAATTAACCGACAGGGAACGTGATCTTACCTTTTTTTAACAAAAATCTACAACAGCTCATATAGCCAATCTTTAGATGAGAACAATTGAACAATTGAGGTGTTTCAGCACAGAATTATTAGTACAAATTGATGTCATTTTATTTTTTACTGAAAAAACAGCAACGCTTGGTAAAAAGAATGTGATGTATTTGAAATCTAGAAGACAAAAACAATTATAGTTTCTCAAATGCATCTGTACTCTAAGAGCGTTATACATAAATATAAAACAGAACAAAGAAGATAAAAAGGTCGAAGATTTACGAGGACTAAATGTTGTCTCTTATAAGGTAACTATAGCTTTTCCGTTCAAAGTCATGTGCGTTCAGAGGAATCAGTGTCAGTCGTTGCGTGGTAAAATATCGTCATTGTGTGTTGTAGATGCGCAGTTAACGTACCGGCCGTAGTGCCCAATTATTCAGCTTTAATTTAATTGATCTTTTAATGCATGAGATGAAATATCACACAGAAATTGTGCTAATGGAACAAACTTTGCCGGTTAAAGGAATGTTGTAGAAGAATCTGTCGAATTCTATGCTGCTTTTTGCCAAATATAAAAGAATAACATAGTTTTGTGTTCATAAATGAAACGTTCATAAAACTAAAATCACAATTTTAACGAGATGTAGGGTCATGCATTCTGAATAGCAACTTGTAGTATAAAAGAGCATATTATCGTACACTTCCACGGTGTTTAAGTGTCTGGTGTGAAACGATATGACCGTTTTGAAAATAATGGGAGGAATAAATACAGACAGTGAAGCAAAATCGATGTACTTCTGTGACGAATGAAACTTTTATTCTAAAGTTTGTTGTACATGGTAACTGACACAGCTTACGTCACGAGAATGGTGAGCGAAACTTTTGACAAGTTTGACGTTGAAGGATTCATTTTTAATGAAAGAAGAATACCAAATTTGTCACTAGCTGCTCTGATGTAGCAACACAGAAATTCATTTTGTGTTGAAAGATAAAAAATGGTTTAATTTCTGGAGACAACTTCTCTAAAGAAATGCATAATTTGGCATATTCAAAAGTACAATAAAATCTGCAGTCTTACAAAACGACTAATTTGTAAGGAACATCGTACATTTTTTAAACTTTATGTTTCGATTTAGTTCTATGCTTTCAGCAAATATCCCGTAGAATTATGTATTTCACTATCTCTTTGTATCTTAAATATTAATCATATTTATTATTATTATTATTATTATTATTATTATTAGTATTATTATTATTATTATTATTATTATTATTATTATTATTATTATTATTATTATTATTATTATTATTATTATTATTATTATTATTATTATTATTATTATTATTATTATTATTATTATTATTATTATTATTATTATTATTATTATTATTTTATCCTATAGACTTCATGTATACATTTCATGTGTCTTAGGAAAAAACAAAAATGAGTATTTCATCGACAAGTACTTTATTTAACTGTAACTTTATTTATTAAACACAGAAAAAATCAAACAAAATGTAGTTTCATTAAATAGAATCCTCTACCGTATTGTAAACATTGATATAAATAAATAAATAAATAAATAAATAAATAAGTAGGTAAGTGGGTGAGTGGGTGAGTGGGTGAGTGGGTGAGTGGGTGAGTGGGTGAGTGGGTGAGTGGGTGAGTGGGTGAGTGGGTGATTGCGTGATTGCGTGATTGCGTGATTGCGTGATTGCGTGATTGCGTGATTGCGTGATTGCGTGAGTGCGTGAGTGCGTGAGTGCGTGAGTGCGTGAGTGAGTGAGTGAGTGAGTGAGTGAGTAAGTGAGTAAGTGAGTAAGTGAGTAAGTGAGTAAGTGAGTGAGTGAGTGAGTGAGTGAGTGAGTGAGTGAGTGAGTGAGTGAGTGAGTAAGTGAGTAAATAATAAATGAGTAAATAAATAAATAAAAATCTGCATAATAACTCTGACACCTAATTACTTACACCAGGGCTAATATGCCAGATCTTTAAAATTTATTTATTGTACACATTTATACATACAACATACTTTACAGAAAAAAATTTTAAAATAAAATTACAAAATAATATAATATATAACAAATAATAAAGATAGATAAATTAAATTATATATCATAAAACAAAACACAAGAAAATAAGAACAAAAACATAAATTATAACATTTCACACACAATCACTCTAAGAAATAAATGCTCTAAAACAATAACAAATCATTTCAAACAATCAAAATACAATAAAATTTCTAAATAAATTAATATATATATTAAAAGAAAAAAAAACAATAAAATTTTAAAATTAAAATAAATTAATCTCCTCAATACAACAAAATATAAATTTCATACACAACATCACTCACAATGTCACCTGCAATGTCAGGCAGATGTCACAATTTTTGTTTGTGAAATTAGATATATATATAAACAATAAACAAATATATAAAATTAAATTATTAATTACAATTATTACATAAAATTATAAATTATATTATTACTATTATTATCATTATCATCATTATTATTACCTATCATTATTATTACTTAAAATTTAATTAATTAAATATTATACCTATAACTAATACTTTTTATAAATATATATTTTTTAAATTTAAATTTACATATTTATTAAAAGTTTTAAATAAACAAATATTTACTGGTATCCAGTAAAATATAACTGGTAACATTGATATGCTAATAACACATTTCGGAAATTATTTCAACTCGTTTCTCTAAATAATGAAAATTCCTTGTCATATACCTTAGTCCTTCGGCTTGCCAGGTAAAAAACAAAGTACAGCTTGTTTAGCACAATCTGAGACTTCTTCTGGGAATACCCATTTTCATTTATTTATTGCTTTATTCGGTGCAGTTTAAACTACCAGAATTGAAAGTGTTCAGGGGGAAGGGGGGGGGGGGAGGTTACGTATCAGCATACCAATAATGCAGCATCTCCATCACGACTAAAATTAAATTCCTCGTAATGACGACTGTAATAATATTAATAACATAAGTTTATTTCAGTTAATATTAGGATAAGATAAAACGTATATCTCACAATTACTTGCTCGTGAAAAATTAGAACACTCGCGCTTATGTGCTCGTGTACTGAACATCTCACTCACAAATAATTGTTATTTATAATATGAATAACTATTGCACTACAGTTTTTCCATATATCAAAAAGCAAAATATTTTATAGCCTGCCTAACCTTTAAAGTTTCTCACAAAGTCAACAAGATACCACAGTAATAATATAACAACTGATGCCTAACTTCACATTTTAGTTCATGCGCAATTTAGTTCCAAATATTTTGCTTCAGCAAATTATCCTTGTCAGCGAAGATTTTGAAATAAAATAATCAATTTCTCATCAAATGACTCCATATATCGTCTTTTCTCTTCATGTACAGTGCGATAGTATCTCTCTCTCCTTCTTTCTTTCTGTCTGTCTGTCTGTCTGTCTATCTGTCTGTCTGTCTGTCTTGTTTAATCGCTCTAACGCAAACATGAAAGTTTGCAGTTTGCAAGGTTTGGTGTTAGCGTCTGGCGATAATGTTCATGTTTAAATTAGCAAAAATCATTGTGAATGGCCTCATTTATTAAGCTGGCAACAAGCTTTAGCCTTCGCGTTGCGTTTGCGATAACTTTGTTATGCAAATGGGCATAAGTTATATTTCTGTTATATGGTTTTGACATACATATGACTCACACAATTACAAACAATCCTTAATAACTGCCGACATATAATAAACTTCCTGCAATGATTTCCTTTTGGCTGTCAGATGGACAATTGATACAAATAAATTTAACATAACATGCTAAACTTTCAATTAAATAAATTATACTTAAAAGACTTATACTGCTAAAACCATACATTCTGATAAAACTGTGTAATTTAACAAATATTGTTAAAGATACTAAATTGAGAGCTACTTCACATTTACGTTTACTAGGAATAATCATTTAATGCATCAACAGGTATTTATTATATGACAAAAAGTATTATTTAGAAATAAAATTTGAAAAAACTCCTTCTATCATATCCCTTAATTTTTGTGCAATTTTTATGGTGCGGTTATCAGAGGAATGTTTCCTTTCATTACATCAAACATAATAATATCATTGTTTTAATAGGGAAATGAAATGGCTATCTCAGTTTGTTTTGACCAAAATGTTGAAGATTTTCCTTCATGCTACAATAACTCAAAGACTCAAAAACTTGCTACATATTTATAAACATAGTGCGTAATTCATTCTTAGATTTTCACTCATTGTCAGTACATTTTCACTGTGTAACAGTACTTCATTATATCTATAGGCCATTTTCTCTATCAAGTAAGTTGACAAACTTTATTTACCTTAATATGCTATTTACGATGGCAGTGCCTGAATGATTTAAGGAATCATTCTGACTAGAACTTTATTTGTGGTTTACACTGATCAAAAGCAAAAGGGAGGATAAAATATAAACCCAAACGAATGTTATTCACTTAGACACAATAATATTTTCAGACGACCAGGTATTGTTAGCTGACAAAGAAATAGAATTCCAAAAAGCAGTTAAAAATATAGGTGAAGTAGTGAACAAATGTACCATGTAAATTTCTCGAAAGAAAACAAAAGCAGTGGCAATTGTAGGAAGAGAACAAAAATAATAAAAATTCTTATCAGGGAAGATATTATTGAACAAGTGTAAACATTTAAATATTTAGGCTATGAAATGTAAATCTGGAATACAGCAGCAGATATCTAGGAAAGCATGAAAACCTATAACAAATTAAATGAATGTGTAAAAAGACACCCAATGATTGCGTCAAAACATGACACAATGGCATTCTTGCAATCTAGAAAAAAATGTAGATGAGAAGCAGCCCAAATGAGATTCTTACGACCAATATTGAGAATAACAGAGTGAGAAATATTGACATAAGCGTGCAACTCAGTTACTGAAAATAGAATTAATGAGGTATCAGGAAACGTGGAAAGATCATGTTCTAAGGATATCCCTTCTGAGATACCTACCTTCCTTTACAAACCATCAGGACGGGGAAACATTGGACGACAATGGAAAGGATGGAGCGATCAATTCACTTACCCTCGGAACAGGTCAAAAAGGCCTAAATCTTGTTACGAAAAGAAGAAGACCTGTTCCTCATTTTCACTTATTTCATTTGCTTCTTCATTCTTCAGGGCCAGTTGCAGTCGAACTGCTTCTTCCCTAAACTGTGCGTAAGGATAGGAAGTGGAAGGATTGAACTCTCGCATTGTACAATCTCGAAGCATGAATGATACCGCTGCGTTGTGCCTGCCTCCAGCAGATCTGGCCGCTCTATATACACTCCCGTCCCAGGGGTTAAGTATACAATACCTTGGTCTCGGCCACACTCACAAAAGTGAGTGGAGGGAAAAGACAGAAGAATGGCCTGCGGTGTCACCTCTGGTCTAGAAATAATTGTCTTCAACAATTTCCCAAGGAATTACGGGCAGCATGGACCCAGTCACAATCTTTTGAAAATATCCATATTTTCTTTCTGATTAGTCAATGCTTAAAAATGTGGCAGTGTTTGCGTACGACACCTCTCTAAATGTATACTGTTTTCAATAAATATGGATCATGTAGCGGGATTTCGCGAATTATTCATGGATTTTCTCTGCTGACGCAAACGTTCCTCACCTTCGAAGACGTCGCCTTTAAGACCTATAAGATCTCGTGTTTCATGTCCGGACTAGCTCTAGCAAGAGGTCCCAATCTGCAGGGTATGCGTGAGTTATGGTAGGAATGGAACCAAACGAAGAATTAACCAACATATCACTTTATTTGTAAATTTCCAGATTTGTAGAGAACTGCCGACGATAGTTAAATAGAAGGTAACTTCAACTACAACGTTATAACACTTTAACTTTGTCACCCTTTAGCAACCGCCGAATTATGTATACGCACTAGCTTACGTACAACTCCCAAGTTGCACGTGCGTTATCTCGACTCGATTCAAGAGGAGTGTGTGTTGCGTTACATTTGTTTTGCGTGAGCAACACGAAGGAAGCGATTTCCATTGCCTAACTTTAGAGCACGTCGTGGTAAGATACGAATCAGCCCGCGGAATCACTATGGCTTCGTACAAACAACAATTGTAACCTTATCACTCATTTAAATCTGCCTAGGCTTCCATTCTTGAGCCTTTAACATATTCAGCTTTATTACGTTTTCCCCTTAAGTATTGACTAGAATCTCCTTAATCTCCTTTTGTTTCTTTCTATTGTCAAATATATATATATATATATATATATATATATATATATATATATATATATTGACATTATAATTTCGGTTTCAGTGCTCTAGGAATTTATTGCTGTGTGAACATAGTAACCATGTAAATAAAACCAGACTTCACCAGAGAAAATCGTTAAACACAGATCAACAATATCATAATGGATGTTCTGTAAGATACGTTAATTTGCGGCCATCGTTGGACTACAGTAACTGGGTATGATTTCAGTTTTATAAGTTGGTAGGCATATGGACTGCAGTTTTTAATACGCTTACTTCTTGTGCTACACGATGTAAAGATTTATTATTAGAATGTCCAATATTATGCAGGTTTTATTGTGCTAGAGCCCCACGTTTAGTCTTACAAATTTTAGTTCATAAAACCTGTTTCTTTGAATCTTTTGCCTAGGCGTCTAACGCACCTCTGTTTGGAGATCGAATGCCAGGAATTTGTTTATGAATTGCCCAACATTTGTGTACATGAATCTGTTCTGATGTAAAGTATCGTAAAGTCAATATTCGCTGTTGTAAGGTAAATTTATCAGCCGAAATACCAGTTATTTAATAATCAAAAAACAATTTGAAAAAGGGTTAAAAAATCACGTCTTCTAACACCTCAAATTGCACAAAGCAACTAAAGGTAACACAGAGTCCGTGCAAAACCGTGTTCTATTGTTAACACCTTAACCATGAGGATATTTGAGTGTTTATTTTGCGTGCGCTTTACGCAGTATTATGCACATAACTTAGCTTCACTAGGTATCTAATGGAACAGCACACATGCTCAGCGCGTCATCAAGGTCGCAAAATCTTAGCGGGAGCAGAACTGAAATGCTAGAACGCACGTAATCTCCAAGCTTCGTGCACATTTAGCTGGCTAGCATAGCAACAGAGAACAAGCGAAACACTTCACATTCAGCGCATTTCGTTGAAGAGCTTCTGCAAGCGCAAATGTGGAACAGAGCGATTAACAAGTGAGAAGTGAGGTTAAAGTTCGTCCTATGTTACGGTATGCCCATTGTGATGTATACAAGGACAAGGGTCCCTTTATAAAGAAGCTGACATTCGAAAATAATTATCTTCACGGAGTGGAGGATACAGTGTGTAAAAATTGCCTCTCACCTTCTTCCTTTTTTCCTTCTTGTTAATACGAGATAAAGACCCACTGCAGTAATAACTTCGTCAACTTCCGTCTTGGACAACTGAACGGACGACAGAATGCGAGTGTTTCAGCCCTGTGTGTTTAGCTCTCATATGCGCGCAAATATTACGTGCGTAAACGCGGACGCAAAGATTACGCTCATATCTCCCGGTGTAACCTGTAATAAGAATTGTCCGTAAACAGATGAACACGCACAGCAGAGAAGCAAACTGACGGCAAATAGAAGCCGCTGTTTACCTTATGCTCTGCCGGCTTCTTCCCGCTCAATTTCACGGTTCAAGCGTGACTCGGGCTATACGAAGCCGAAAGCTACCACTGCTGATTCTTGACCTTCCTTTGTTTACTCCTTGCTAATCTATAGATCGAGTGCTAGTTAGATTTATTCTTCTGAATGGTTTACATATCGAGGGAAAAAAACTATAAGTTCACTTCCTCAGCATTAAAATAAAAAGCGACCTGATAAAAGACTGGCCATTCAGCAGGAAAGCGAACAAAGATGAAGGATGAAATAGCTGCACTCAAAATCCGCTACTTTACGATCTGCTATCGAAAACAAATTTCGTACGAAACATATATACATATGTTTTTAACAGATGTAGTTATTCTTGCACGGTCATGTATCCCGCTGTGAGCGAAGTTATGTCAAGAGGTTTCTTGTGCAGCCCCCACCCCAGACGGTGATCAGTCCTGTGACGTTGCTTTGTTGTCCTGGATTAACAAACGTGAGGCCATTCTTCAAACATAAAGCAGTTTTCTTTTTTTGCCCGATCCACGGTACGCAGGACTCCCTTTGTGTACCTCGCTATGCTACAGTGCCCAGACTGAGAGGTGAATACCAAGGTAGGTACTTCGACCAAATAGTGAAGACAAACAATTCCTTATAGAGCTCTCCTAAAGTCTGCCGCAAACTTGTACAGTCACAGTAAATTTATTTTTACCCCCTTCTGTGGAAATGGCATTTTTTTTTCAAACTAAAAGCTATAGAAAAAACAAATTTGCGTTTCTGGACCCCTATTCTTCACACTGTACGGGCTGTAAGGTATTGCTTCGGCCAGAATAACCAGACTGATAGATGCGGTGTAAGAAACAAAGTGACACAAGTTGTTGTTATTGTTATTATTATTATTATTATTATTATTATTATTATTATTATTATTATTATTATTATTATTATTATTATTATTATTATTATTATTATTATTATTATTATTATTATTATTATTATTATTATTATTATTATTATTATTATTATTATTATTATTATTATTATTATTATTATTATTATTATTATTATTATTATTGTTATTGTTATTGTTATTGTTATTGTTATTGTTGTTATTGTTATTGTTGTTATTATTATTGTTGTTATTATTATTGTTATTATTGTTGTTGTTATTATTGTTGTTTTTGTTATTATTGTTGTTGTTGTTATTATTATTATTATTATTATTATTATTATTATTATTATTATTATTATTATTATTATTATTATTATTATTATTATCATCATCATCATCATCATCATTGTTATTATTATTATTATTATTGTTATTGTTATTATTATTAATATTATTATTATTATTAATATTGTTACTATTACTGTTATTACTATTACTATAATTATAATTATTATCATCATTAGTATCATCCTTTACGAGCTAAAGCAATAATAATTGCCCTTAATACGTAAGCATCTTCCTCTTAATTTTTCTGAAACAATTGCATTCTTTTGTAGATTGCGGGCTGAAAACTAGTGACTTCCTTGACATAAAGCAGCTAAAGCTGCCACCCCATCCACCAATGCTACAACCTGGCGCATGAATTTGTCACCTGTTGTTCCCTCCCCCTTCATATTTAGTAAGGACAGCCGATGTCTCCCCTGACCTCCCTTCCATCCGAACGTGCCTCTTGAGAACACGTGACGTGGCGTAGCCACATTTCTCTTAGAAATTAAACTTTGTACAATATTTAAGGTAACAAGACGTTACAGCATTGTTTAGACAATGTTTGTGCGACAGTTATTGAAACAATAAACCAGTTATACCCATTCTTCCGGGAGTTAGATGGCTCCAAATTATTACTTTTTTCGACGAAACGCCCCTTTATTTACAATAATTGCATCATACATATTTATTACAGTCATCGCTTCACCCACGTATGTATGTTTACCAACAATAACAAGGAGGAAACTACTATTAGAATACTTTGTTTTAAAAAGGTTAACGTGTCTCATAACGTAAAAAGACATAATTTTCTGTGCTCTAATTTATTTTCATATCTATTCTACAAATGGTTCATGCAACAGCTTGTTTTAGGGTTTACTTTGTGAATAATGTTTGCAGTTATAGTTTAACAAGAAGTATGAGGTATGAGCGAGCCACTTAGCACCTCCAACAGTAAAATGTTTTGTGCCTGTGCCCCTGGCGAGGCGTCACTCCCGGGGTGAGGGTTGGCCGGACGGATGACAGAGACATCAGAAAGCAAGGACTACAAATTTAAGCTACCCAGTGGCGGCCCGTTTTAACGTTCCCCGATTCGGAGGATGAGAATTCCCAAAGAGCAGTGCAGCTCCTATTCAGATCCAAACTTCCGCCGGCGCTGAAAGAGTCAACCAGGCTGTAAGGTGGAATGAAATGGGAAGTGATAGAAAATGGAGGGGCAGGAAATTCCAAAGTTGCAGTTTTTCTTCCTAGTATTGGCCTATCGACCCGGGAAACCCCCGAAAATACACATGGGTCAGGAAAGTCGGCCACGGGAATCTAATGCCAATCTGCAGAATGCGGGTCAAACATGCTAACGTCGATAATAACGAGTATTTAACATAGGTATCAAGATCACAAGAAGACAGAGAAGGTTGATACATACCAGCTGGTTCATCTGTTGCTTATTATTTTTGAAGATGGGCAACACTTCATACTAGGAAGTTTCTGAACTGTTGAAATATATGAAGTTTAAAATGAGTTTTGCCATATATTACATGAAATTTAGAAACTATAATGTTTAATATTACAAAAATTGATCTCATTTTTTAAATTACACATAAGTAGCAATAAGATTGGAGCTTTGAAAAGCTAATCCACTAATTTAGTCAGATATTCTGTTTTCTGGATTAGTAATAAGTTTAAACTCATTAGAACAGAGGGTTATCGTAATAAGCGCACCTAAATGAACATCAGCATATCAATATTATTTTTTTTATGTGTGAATGTCATACGCCTTGCTTTGAACTCACATATTTTTCTTTCACATATATTATTTCCAAAGTGCTGCAAAATATGTGGTGCAAACATTATGATTATAGCTGTAGGAATGGTTTAGGTGATCACATTAGAATACTGACATAGTTGTCATATATAAATCAGCCTGTTCAACTACTATGTGCACTCAAAACATTATTGGATCATTATCTATTCATCAACTTATCTACTGAACTCAACCTGAGATGTTACTAGTAATACGTCCTGGTAAACAGAAGGTCCTCTCTCTGAAGCCATATCACTTTTTTTAGTTTACACATCACTGACAGATCCTTTGTTGAGGTATGAATCCCCGGGGTGATGCAGCTCCCAACAAACTAGAAGCACAACAATGCCTCCCGAAAGTGCAGCTTCTTCGTAAACTTAGATTTTTGTTATTCTTCAAAAGGGATCTTACCGTCCTGTCCGACTCTGGATATTCTGCTAGCAAATGCATTATCCGAAGGTCACTTAGTTCAATGGTTGTTTTGCTCCGAACTTTTATAACGCATACTATTCTCGAGGGGCCCAGTTGTGGTTCACTTCAATTTAGTGCTAATTCTTGTTTTACTCATTTCGTTTTTGCTAGTAGTGTTTATTGGTTGTTTTGGTTACTGCGCTTTTACATTCTGTTCTCAAAAGACTGCGTATTTTTTGCCTGAGCGAACGTTAGGCAAACATAGCAAAAAAGCTAATGCGATGTGTATAATTGTCTTTTTGTTACTATCCTAGGGTGCAAAATACTCTAACTTATTACCGTATGTGTGTATGTGTGTGTGTGCGTGCGGGTGTGCGTGTGCGTGCGTGTGCGTGTGTGTGTATGAACAGCATAACTCAAAACTAAAAAGTCGGTTCGAAAGTAAAGTTGGTATTTAAGTTAAGTATTTTTCAAGGATGTGATAAGAAAATTTTGAAGAAAATATTTCTATCCTGAACTACCCTTTACACGGATAATGTTTCGAAAATTTTGATTTTCTCGAAAATGACTAACGATTTTGATCATATCATACGTTTGGGATATTTTATAGCAAATGAACTGTATATTTTGAATTTTCTGGCTATAGTCCATGTAGCCCTGTTTACTCTTGATGACTTTTGCATAACTGGTAAATCGTAACAGATAGACCAAATCTTATATACAAAAATAGAGTGTAGAGTGAGCCATTTCAGAGATATTCCTTGTTATTTGCGTGAGTTTTCCAATACTTAAATTTTTCTCAAATGGAAGGATCTTATTCACCATTTTATATCTTGTCCGTGCAAAGAGAACGGAATTTTAAAGTTTTAAAGGGTTTGACTATCACTCAAAGCCTACTGTATTCCCATTATCCACTTGCATCTACAAGAAAATCAGGATTATGACAATTTCTGCACATGTTTATCTCGACTAAGATGAAGAAGATAGAGGAATAATAGTTAGAAATTAGAGAGTCATGTGAGTGCAACACATCAGATTTTTTTAACAATGGCACATGGTTCACCATGATTCTCAGCCTCTCATTTATAATCAGGTAATGTCTACGTTGTAATATATGATAAAGTGCAGATAAATTATTACTATGTATTAAATTTAGGCAACGGTTTAATGATAAACGACAATGTTTATTTAAAATTAAAGAAATTATTAATAAGTTCATACAATATTCTTTCAACAGTAATTTTTAAGCCGTCGCCTCATTTTGCATTACAAGAGTACAAGTTTAAACGTTTTCAAATGACACGAAAGCAAACGAATGCCTAAATATTTCTGAAGAACCGTTTAAACACAGCGCATAAATATTTAATAAGCGAATGCGGCAAGCAGCACGCGAGTATAAATGTATAACACAACGAAGGTGACGTGACCCGTGCTATAAATTAAACATCGCAGCGCACACTCCAGTTCCACCGCACTTATGAACTATGTACAGCGTTTCATTAGAGTCAGATCGTCATTTTTAAAAACCTTTTAGCGCTGCTTTCCGACAAATGACAGTCTTCATAATAGCTGTCATTGCATTCAGATAACATAGAGAATACAAAAGCAGTTAATACTAACATAACTGTTTGTGTGTATGGTGGTATGTTGAAATTCACCAACTAAACCAATGCTACAAAGATAAAAAGCTGATACTTTTGTAATACCTTCAGTGTATGAAAGCTGTGGCGGATTATGACTCGATTTGCGAGTACTACTTAATTTATTGTTCAATAAATATGGCGTCTAAAACGTCTATTATGACATGTTAGGTTCGGTTTCTGTGTTTTATTTGCCTCGGCTATGTAAATACTCAGTACTTACCAGGTGTGGACTGGTAAACAGTTTCGTAGTGATGAAATAAATACAAATAAATGTTATTGTAACTCATTATATTGTGACAAAGTCGACAAATTCGTCGTAACAAAATCTACAGTCCTTCGAACTATCACAACTCACAACTGCTCTTCTCAAACCTTGCTCAGTCCTTTCGCTGTCTTTCTCACTTCCTCGATCTTTCATATACTACCTACCACGTTACAACCACTTGATATTCGTGAAATCTTCTTACGAAGTACCGACGTATCTTTCACGACACACACGCACCGCTATCTCTTACTCACTGACACACTGACCGACTAACTGAGCTGTGAACTCTCTCGCTACTGCTTTTGGCTTCCTTATATAGTGTGGATGATGTCACATGGACCATTCTCGAGTTCCACACACACAAACTGGCGTTCTTGCAGCTAGATCTTTCTAGAAGGCCCAGAAAAGACGCTTTTGATTCTGCCGTTTCGATTGTTGTCAGTCACGTAAACAAAGCAGTAGCGCGAGGCAGCCTCACCTTGAGCGACTTTGGCCGCTCGCGGCACAGCATGTGATGTGAAGTAGATCGTCCTTTGCTGTGCTCCAAACCCGACGTAACAATATTGACAAAAAAAACGGTTCTTCGCTTTGTGCCCCACTGGTTTGTTATTACACTGGTTTCACCATAAGCTGTATATTATATATGCGCCGTTCTTAAAAGCTATTGTTTTGGTTGACTTTTCAAATGTACTCGTACATATGTGCGCTTCTCTACATTTCTTAAGAAAAATGATTACATCTGCTACGTCAATCTGTGTCTGTTTTCAGTACTACATAGAATCTGGAGATGGCTGACTTTTCTTTTTATTTGATCCACAGGTGTACGCTGTGTTTCATTTAAAAACACTTTCAAATATTAAACGATGAACATCTGTACATAAGTGATTTCTTTGGTGCTGCTTACGCTTAAGAAATCTGTCAATATTTGGTATAGCGTTGGATGATCCACCAAGAGCTCGTCGCGTAAAATATTGCGATACAACTTTTAATATAGTTCAATTTGGAGAAACTCTGTTCGCAAACTTATGTAGAGCTACACTCTTATACACACAATTCTTGCAAATACTACATTTTAATCGACATAAACATTTTCAGAAATTAACTTATTGCGAATTGTCTTGTAGGTGCAACTGAATATGGGAATACAGTAGGCTTTGAGCGATAGTGAAATATTTTAAGACCTGGTTGCTATGCGATGCCTTTGAAATTACGTTCTCTTTGCAAGGCCAAGGAATAAAAAAAAAAAAAAAAAAGAAAGATAAAACTAATAACGTATTCCTATTTGAAAAAAGTTACGTGTTGACAAATTCAAATAAGAAAGAAGGCATATCCCGTTAATGGTTCACTCTAAAGAAAAAATTAGTATTTCACATAAATTGTGAGCTTTAATGAGACCTACATTTTATTTAGAAAGCTTTTGTCTGTCTCTTACTGTGTACCATTTATGCAAAAATCATTCAGAATGAAGAGGTATACTGAGGATATTCCCAGAAAATTCAAGCTGTGACTTAGAAACTGTCATGAAATCACCTGTTTGTGTCCGTCACTGGATACTGACTGTCTAACCCTCCGACTAGGGAGTGGGGTACAGCCGCTCATTACATAAGGTTCTCCAGAGAGAGAAGTTTGGACATCCCTGGTCTGGAGGTGTGATTCAGATTAAATACGAGTGAATATAGACAACCCTTATATTAACTATTCTTACAAACTCTTATTTCTCTAATTTCTTCATGTTTTGAAATAAACATTTACATGCTGATTACCTTGTAGGTGCAAGGGGAATATGGAAATACGGTAGGCTTTGAGCAATATTCATATCTTTGAAACTCCGTTCTCTTTGGACGGCCAAGAGATAAAAAAGTGAATATCGCCCACCCATTTGAGAAACGTTTAAGTATTGCAAAACTCACGCAAATAACAATAAATATCTCCACAAAGGGTCACTCGCGGGAAAAAAAAAAAAAAAAAAAAAAAAAAAAAAAAAAAAAAAAAAAAAAAAAAGCATTTGGACATAACTTGTGCGTTTTAATCAGATCTGCAGAGTAAGATTTGGTCTGCGCCGCGCCCTGACCGAACGGTTAGAACGCTTGACTCTCACCAAAGCGAGCCAGGTTCAATCTCAGGTGTCCGCATGTGGGATATGTGGTGGACACACTGGCGGATTCTCCGACGCTGACCACGTCCCACTGTCCACCACTGTAGTCCGCTCGTGATGTGTTTAGTGGGTAGAGGTGGGGATCCAGCGGCCGGGCGGTAGAACAAGGCTACACGCAAAGGGTCGTAGTGCCACAGGACCAGACAAGAACAAGATTTGGTGTATCTCTTACGGTTTAACAGTTATGCAAAAATAATCAAAACTAAACAGGACTACACGGGCTATAGCCAGAACATTCAAAATATGCATTTGCCATTCAAATATCTCAAACATATGGCATTTTAGTTAAAATGGTTAGAGCCATTTTTTGAGAAGATAAAAATATGAAACGTAAATACCAACTTTGGTTTATAACCGACTTTTCGTTTATGTTATTCTGTTCATAGACACACATGGACCTTTCCTAAAGGTGCTTTTTTTGCATTCAGGGGCCTCAAAACATATATTTCCGTTTGAAATCTCGACATTGGAATGTTGGGTGCAAAACAATACTTCCCCTACTTGCTATGAAAGAAAGAATGAAAGAAACAAAGGTGGGAGGGATGGAGGAAGGAAGGAAGGAAGAAAAGAAGGAAGCAAAGAAAAGAAAACTATCACAATTTACGTGTCTTGGTGATTTTCTATATTTTAACTGTACTAGTTCCATAACTTTTATTTAAGCAATCCACCATTTTTTCAATCTTGTCAGGAGCGATGTTTACTAAAGTAAATATCTATTTCCTCGAATGGTAATTTGAGTGCATTGGAGTAGAAAATCAAACGTGTGTTCTATCGAAATCAAATCGTTAGCTGTGGTTTTTGAGCACATTTAAAAGCCGGATTTGAATCCGCGACCTTGGAATCAGTAGGTCAGGTCTAACTCACTGAGCCACCCAGACCGTCGCCATCTAACTACTGTGTCACTCTTACGAGAATAGGGCTGTTTGTGTCTGACGACAACAACAACGCTATCGATTTCTGAGAAAGATTTCGGCTATACTTTCAATGTATCCACTAGGCCTAGGCCTCTTAAAAACATACAC
>CM060967.1:53332926-53337926 GCA_030765045.1 Tenodera sinensis
CTGCCTACCCTGAGGAGCCGCGCCTGGCAATCTCTCCCCTTTACTTCGGACATGCCTCATTTAGTGGCGAGTATGACTTCGTCGGAACGTCTGTTTCATGAAAACTGGTAGAGAAAATTTGTTGTAAGTTACAAACCAGGAGAGCTTGCTCTTTAATATGCGGGGTTCAATTTGGAAATATAAAGCGTTGCTATACCAAACGACAGTTTAATCAGAAGGATAAATCAAACGATCAGGTATTTAATTTACAATTTTAAAAGTTACTTTCTGAATACTCGTATTTGTAAACATATAAAAGGGCGATATGATTCCACTTTTTAGTGGTTTAGTTTCATATTAGCGTATTCAATATAAGTTATTGTATATTTTCATGTTTCAAAGTTTAAATATAATACTGAGTTTAAAACCAAACAATTTATTATGTTGATCAAATAGTTTAAACATATTTTAAGGCTAAATAGCAATGGAACTTTACTGCTTTATTTATTGTGAAAGAGAAACAATTTAGTATATTAATCATAAGGCAGCGTAAGATAAAGGAAGGTTATAAACTTGAAGATTATGTAATTTGCCTAAGTATAGTAGACGGTTGTAATAATTATCATCGTAACCATCATGAACAAGTTCGTTTTAGCCATGTGGCATGTAACGATAAACCAAGCGAAGATGGTCTTGGTCTTTCTTGGTCCCTGTGACTAGTTGAAGCATACTGGAATGCCAATATTGAGAGTAATAATTATAACAGCATAGAAATTATTGCTTCCGCGCTGGAGAAACGAAGCCACCGCTGTACTTGTATCAAAGTAACATTCGTCACTCGGCAAGCGAATGTGGAATAAATCAAGTTCAATCGCTACCTCTCCTCTAGTGCCCATGCTTGCCTTGGAGGGTTTCATTAACCGGATTGGATGTCGGTTATGCATGCTGACTTGTTCTTTATCACCTAAGTGATACGAGAAACACCGACTATTGATCTGACATCTGACCTAGTTTAGAGATACTTCGCACATATTCTCCCTTACAACCTAATGCCAACGTTGGTCATCACTATGTGGGTTTAGCTTCCAAATCACAGACTATTTTTCTACATCGACGCCTTCGATAACAAATATACACGATTGTATGCAAAACTGTTCTGCTTTCCACTGAGCAAATGCGTTTATCCCTCAGAAAGTCTTCCTTCAGCTTACATAAATTGACAACATGGATTTGTGACATGCATTGGTAGTTTGGCTCCATCCCCAGATAAGACCGTTGTGACACCACTGAGCTAGTGGCGTCGGAAAGTGTCCATTTTTCTTATTTTTTTGCTGTGTTTGGCCCAGTCGCACAATACATTTGAGCACGAAGACGAATGTATGTGAGGGTCAGCAGACTCTGGGGTGGAGCTTAAACTGAGTGATGACGTAGAGGCAAGGAAAGCTGTGCCGTGATGGGGATCATCGGTCACACCCCTCCCTAGGCTTTACTGTTTCAATGCAACAAGCACAGGAGTGCTTCCAGTTAATGGGCAAGAGTAGGTTCGATGTTAAGCAAGACAGAGCGAGTCCTTTTATCAAGATATTCTTGAACACTGCCTGTAGTCTGTCTCTGTATGTTGTACAAATGTAGCTTCCAGCTCTAAATACTGTTCCGTTCCTCTTTTGTAACTTGAAACCTTGGAATTCGTGCATATGTGTGTTATAATGAGTGCCCACAAAGCCTAATAAACAAAATCAGTTAATAAAAGTGTTAAGAACAACCAATTGCTGAAGTGTAACTTCTTGGTGACTCTATTTTCTTTTCATTACCTTCTACTGCTTTATCTCCACCATGAGACACTTAAAATTATACAGGGATTTATTTCTGCTAATGAGTGTGAGCTCTATTTAATATCAATAAAACAAATCTTATATATTACACTCACATGACTTTCTCTACTCTTGTACTAACTATTCGTACAAACACTTATTCTCTTAATGTCAGACGAAATTATCTTTAGCAGAAGTTATTGTTAGTGTTCTTCTAGGTGCAAAGTGAATTTGAGAGAAAATACAGTAGTTGGCTAGCTGTTCTATTCAATTTTTACTTTCTCTACTAGTAAGTAGGGGAAGTATTACATTCCACCCAAAAATTCAATGTCGAGATTTCACCGGAAATGTTTTGAGATGCCCTGAATCAAAAAAAAAAAAAAAAAAAAAAAAAGCATTTTTAGAAAAATGTCCGTGTGTGTGGTGTGGTGTGTGTATGTGTGTGTGTGTGTGTGTGTGTCTGAGTGTCTGTCAGTCTGTGGACAGCATAACGAAAAGTCGGTTAAAACCAAATTTAGTATTTCAGTTTAATGTCTTTCAAGGATGCGATACGAAGATTTTGAAGAAAATAGCCTCACTCTAAACTACCCTTTATATAGAAAATTTTTCGAAAATGGCTCTAACGATTTTGATTAAATCGTCCTATGTTTGAGGTATTTTTATGACAAATGAAATGTATGTTTTGAATTTTCTAGCTATAGCCCCTGTAGTCGTATTTACTCTGGACGACTTTTGCATAACTGGTAAACCGTTAGAGATAGACCAAATCATACTCTACAAAAAATGTAGATCTTGGTAAAACACAAAATTTATCTCTGAATTAATTTTCTTGTAGGGTGAACCATTTCGGAGATATTCCTTGTTATGTGTGTGAGTTTCGGGAAACTCATGGAACATCGTTCATTTTTCATACGTTAAGTGTGCAAAGAGAACGGAATCTCAGAGCTTTAAAAGATTTGACTATCGCACAAAGCCTACTGTATTGTAATATTCCCCTTGCACCTACAAGGAAATAAACAATAAGATAATTTGTACAAACTCGAAGAAGATATAGGAATGAGTTTGTAAGAATGGTTAGTACAAGAGTAGAGAAAGTCATGTGACTGCAACACATAAGATTTTTTTTTTTTTTTTTTTTTTTTTTTTTTTTTTTTTTTTATTCAGCGGACCTCAAAACAGAGAAAGTTCGACTTCGAAATTTTGGATGTAATACAATACTTCGCCTACTTACTACACTTAGTAGAGAAAATAAAAACATTAACAAAAGCAATTGCTAAAGTGTAACGTATTGGCCACTCCCTTTTGTTTGCTTTACCCTCCCTCGCTCCATCATCACCATGATACGGTTAAATTACACAGGTATTTATTTCTGCTAATCAGTGTGAGCTCTAATTAATGTAAAGAAAAAGTATTGGAAAACTAGCTGGAATACGGATTCAACTTGAAAAGCAATGTGTAATGCTAAAAACCACTAGCAGTGGCAGCGGAATAACCTTTATATAAGTGACACTAGAGGGCGGACAAGGGTCTGTGATTTCAAGTTACTGATGCAGGGAGCATTCTCTCTTGGCACATGTCCCCTGGGTATTGGCTTCGGGTAAACAAATATATCGTGAAAGTGTACAATGCCTTTAGATTCCAAAGACTAATGTGCTATTTAAGTTGCAAAATCGCTCATTTCAGTGGATCTTTTGAGTAGCTTGAATTTCATAAGCAATAACTTTTGTTTCTTATCCAATACAATAACCTCGTTAGAAACGTCTGAGCAATACATGCCTAAGGCAGAAAAAATGTGGGTGCTAGACTCCAGAATGTGTTAGAAACATCCCTGGTTTTTCAATAATGTGTGCTGTGCGAGATGGTTTGCTGCAAAGGTAACCAAGCGCCGCAGGTGAAAAGGTGTAAGAAATATATCAGATATAGATATAGTGCATTATCGCATTCAACTGTTACTTCTTGCGCTGTCGAAGGGAGTTTCTCACGATATAGCTTGTGTTTAAGTGAGACTCGGAGAGTGTTCCCGAATCTTCGCATGTACCCCCGTGTAAAAAAATGAGTTATATCTGGAACGCATGTGTCAAGGTTACTAGAGTACAGAACATGTAAATTGTGTTAACAGTAAAACAGGGAGCTGTGTTTTTGTGATTCAGTTTTAGAAGGGAAGTAAAGTGACAGAAAAAGTAACTAGATTTGTTTTTTGACACACTACTGCCGTAGTGGGATTTTTCACACTGCATTTGTCACAATATTTAGTATACCTTCCTCAGAGGTGTTACTGTTTAAGATGAAAGCCCATTCTTATTTTACATCAACATATTGTTGAATGTTTTTCACCAAGGAATTTCTTCGGATAAAGGAACACATATAAATCCCTTGTTGCCAAATCCGGACTACAGGAAGAATGATCAAATTGCTCCAAACCAACTGGTGCGATGCGATATTGAGTTTGCTTAGCTGTGTGTTGCAGGAATTGTCACTCATTGTTTTCCCATACACCTAAACATAATGTACCTATGCTGGCGTAAAAGTTTCTCGAATTCAAAAAGTGAATCACTAATTTGAACTTCACAGTTGGTAGGTCGTTCAATTTCGCAGCGCTGTAATAATAGGTAAGCACAAAGTGACAATTGCTCACAGCAGTATCTGGCCTCCTGATGAATAGAGACTGCAGCGCTGCAGCGGCAAATTAGTTCAACATTACTTACTTTAAAAACACACCTCGTAAAATACGCTCCACCTATCAATTTTCAGCTCTCAGTAAGATCCATTGGTACTGAAATCCTAAACTTTTAAAGCTGTGGATCACAAATGTGATAATTACTGGTGGGTATCTAATCAAACTGTATACCTGAGTTTCATTAAATTTAATTCTCTACTTCCTAATTAATATACACATGTTTTATTATTTTTATTTTCTGTGCACCTAAAATTAGAGTACGCTTCAAGGCACCTCATAATTGAGGTATTCGTTTCAGAGGATAAAGGTCTGATGGTTTGCACTGGCATGAGCTTGTCTACTCACTCATGTACACATTATTCTTATAAATGCTTATTCTTCTGTATGCCATACACAACACACACAAAAAAGGCACTCGCAAACACACACACACACACACACTGTAAAAGCGGGCGTTAAACACTACAACAACAACAACAACACACACACACACACACACACACACACACAAGCGTAACTTTTTGTAAAATGGC
>CM060967.1:53342926-53375426 GCA_030765045.1 Tenodera sinensis
AATGATTTATATTAGAAGTTTATGAAAAGTAAGTTTTTGAATATACAGTTGTTATGGATGTTATTACAGATATTGCGATGAATGGCAGCATAATGCATCAACTTCAGTGTGTTATAGGTTGCGCGTTCGTTCTTGACGAATGACCTTGAGCAGAAATCCAATGAGTGAGCCTACCCTTAATAAACAGTTCAGCAAATGTTTATGCTACGATAACAGACACCTCTGTTTTCCGCTGTCGCGTTTGTGTATACAGTCGACTGCAGAAGTTTTGTGCGGTACGGATGTATGTATGCATGCAACGAAAATAGCAATTCAGACGAGGGAGAGATGTCGGGAATAGAATAAATGCAAGAAAGTTAAGTGGAAACAGTTATAGAGGTATAGTGTATAATACGTGTGGCTGATATTACTGCAAGTGTCATAAATTGATTTGTAGTGTTGTACTACTTCAGCTCAGAAGCATGCGCGTTATCTCACTGCAGACTGTACCTCCTCTCTCTCTCGTTCCCGCAAAAGCTGAGTAGAGACTCGCATTCAACCTTTCATATAAAATTTTCATTCGTCAAGAAGTAACGCGCGACCTATACTTATTGTTTATCTTCGTCTAACAGTCCCCACCTTCCCAAATCTATCACATAGTTGAGCACTTGATGTTTTATATATCATAGTAATTGCCCGGCAAAATGAACAACGCCCGTCGTGTATATTATCCGTTTTGCTTCACATCTCAATGCGTGGCCTATTGGTCTGAGTAGCCCGAAATCGTTGGTCTTGCAGAAAGTGTTCTGGTAGACCATTTGTTATTACGAGGGCGCCCCACTCTGCGTCATGCCTTCTGTGCCGCGGTTAAAGGTACTTACCAATCGGAAAACATAATCCTCTAAATAAGTAAAAATATAAGTTAGCAAATGAAGCAATTATTGCATTCAAGAGGTCTCTGCTTCAGTCATGATATAAATTGTTAAAATTGGGAAATTATTACCTTAATTCATTTGGTTGATTACTGCGTTAAATATATTTTGCATTTAGTTATTTTTTAACTTTTATTTTCATTACATTAACAGCATCTGTACTTATAAACGCAACACTCTGTATGTGAGGACAAACAAACTTCCTATAGCTTCACGAATTTGTATCTTAATGTTTTCAGAGAGAGAAAAGCATTTAAATTGTATAGCACCATCGAGGTAACTCGTAGTCCTCGTGAAAAACTTTGGCGAATATCGTTTTCATAGCTATAATCATCATCGATGTCGTCTCTTACGCTCCCCCCATTTCACCAAGCGATAACTGGATCCATTACTGAGGTGGGAACACCCAAAGGGAATTAACAAGGTCGCCTTAGTTAGTCCATTGTTGAGGATGTCTCACCATTTTCTCCCATTTCCACCGTTCATTACTGTATCACCACGCATTCCTTTCAGCTGATGGTAAATTTCTACTGACTGGTGCTTCCAAGCAAATAGAATAACACCTCTTATCTCAGAACTGGCTGAACTCTGTATCAAACAGTTAATTTTGAACAATCACAGAATGCACAATTATAACTGGTTTCGACTCGTACAACTTTGAGAAAATATGTCAAGAAAATCATTTGATCTTGGATAGAGGTCCAATAGCATGGTGCAGCGTGATGTATGCAACATTCATACATATATACAATAAGTATTTGTTGTTTTCTTAATATCCATTGCATTAATAGATATAGACTAGAAGGCAACAAACTCTAAGCCACCATTAGAGGAAAAGCAATCACATGCGCAGGAAAGAAACACTGTAAATTAAATTTTCTGTAGGAATAAGGACCACTTAAGTATCCCTTTAGATTTTAAATTATTACACATTAATTAAGTATTCCTGCACTGAAAGGGTGTATGTGATATTCTTCCGGATGCACCACATATTCGTGTAGTCTAGTGCTCATTATTTAAACAATATCACGAGCCAGAGAAAGAGAGAGAGAGAGAGAGAGAGAGAGAGAGAGAGAGCGAGAGCGACGCTAAGAGGGTTGCAAACTCATGCCCTTAAAACGACGAGACCGTCTGCAAAAATTTCATTGGCTTGCTCCATTAGCAAAACTCATACGGTAGCCTTTTTAACTCAACCAATTATAGGAATTATCCTAGGGAAGGTCTTATTATCTGCAATATTTACGGCGGCGTATAGAAATCCCGCAAATTACTTGCCATCCACCCCTCGTGTATGAGGGGTGGTGGTACACAAATGTATAAAGGCGAAATGCGTCCCTAGAGAGGCAAGGGACCGCCTCCGACTAGTCTTTTTATTATTTTCCCCCCTTCCTTCCTCCCCCTTCTATTTTTCTACGTCGATACCTTTTGCAGCTTAATAGAATGGAAGTTGCATCTCGGATAAAGACTTGAAGCCGTTTGCCTCCCCATAGAGTGCAAACGTAGTTATTGCGATAACTAGAGCGGACTTGCTTCCACAAAATAACAGTAAACTCGATTCTTTAAAGCGCGGCATGGGAACCGCAATATTCCCTAT
Organism: Tenodera sinensis; assembly: GCA_030765045.1. Lineage (NCBI taxonomy): Eukaryota > Metazoa > Arthropoda > Insecta > Mantodea > Mantidae > Tenodera > Tenodera sinensis. Next base: position 53,345,432 of record CM060967.1, read on the forward strand.
CGTCATTTGTTTTCAGCAGCTCTAAGCGTTCTTCCAAGTGGCGCTGTGTTTCGCTTTTCCTCTATTAGACCCTGACGCTCAAACCATCCACCTGCTTTACCTTTTGTTTCCTGTGCGTATTCACGATGAAGACTAACACTTTTACACGATTCATTATTGGATATTTAGAGCATTAGTTACAAAAGTTAAGGTTTGGCTCTAGCAATGCCAAGCTTTGTTCTAAAACTTGTATTACCTACGGGAGGGGCGGGGGGTACCTTGTGACACCAATAGTAATAAAATGTCTGAGCAATTTTTAAAACAAACTTATTCTAAAATTGGGTATTATACCTTGTCATGTTTAGAAAGGTAATATTGAACATTGTTAAACTACTCCTTTTTTACTTTTTACATTAATACCAATGGGCCAGTGCTTTATGACCACCTTGACATTTCATTGTTTCTCGAAAAAGACCAACAATGAAAACTTTAAAACAATTAGCAATTCAGTAGGAGAAACAATGATTGACAATAAGCTATTATTTGCATGCCTTTAATAAAAAAATTAAAAGACAGAATTTAAAAGTTTGCAGAAGGTGCCCCCCCCCCTGGTACTGCTAGGGTTAGTAACCAGAAACTCAAATTAGCAAGCTTCTTAAGAGAGTGTTTGTATGAACCGCAAGTTACTTATCCTAATTTTTTAACCTTTTGACTGTAATATTTTATCTATATTAAGAATATGATTGTATGTTGTATATTTAGTATATTTAATGAAATTTATTTATTGTGGAGTAATGTTTAGAGAAAGAGTAAAATGGGCTTTGCAAAAAGAAAAAAAGAATACATGATGCATTAACATACGGTGCTCTATATTCCCAAAGTTTGGATTTTTTACAAATTTGTGTCGTATTGGGCGGTGAATGAATGAAATGGGTTGATGCTCAAATGAGCCCGAGGTCCATAGAGCTTTAAGTTACCGACATTCATCTTTCCAGGATAAGGGAAAACCTCGGAGAAAACCTTTTTCGGATAGTTCGCCCTAAGTGAGATTTATACTCTCTTGGATGTTAGTTTCATATGTGAATATAAAGCAAAAATCAATGAAGAATGGCTCATCAGGAAACATTCTAAAAGCAGTCCAAGATGCTGGCGGCGCCGTGGCCGAGCGGTTAGGTAAAACCGTTCACTTGTCAACAAGGTGCCCCGGGTTCGATCCCAGGGACCCGTATGTGGTATCAATGATGGACAAAGCGGTCTCTGAACGGGTTTTCTCCGGGTTCTCCATTTCCCCCGCCATTCATTCCACCCATTGTTCCATTATCACATTTCCAATCAAACATTTCGCCTGTATTTCATATCATCCTCTTCCTCACTACCATACCTGGTGCTTGGCTGACCACCTGCTTCCAGATCCTCACTGTCTGGTGCACAGGTTCGCCTGCTCCCTAAACTGGCATCTGATCCTTGGCACTGACTTGTAAGTCCTTGGGAGTGTCTCTCCTCCATTCGGGGAGAGTAATCAGGTAAAGAAGTCCAAAATGCAAAAGTTAAATTGCAAGTGTTATTTACACGCCACCTTTAACATCTAAGTCCTATCCACTGAACAAATGCTCATCGGCAATGATATTCACTGATTTTATTGTTATATTAAATTTGAGCTCCTATAGATTGCCTTTTTATAAATATTTAATTCAAACATACACTTTACACTTTCATTCATATTTCCAGGGCCTAGAGAGCACGAGAAATAATCCCAACGAAGAAAAATTCCCATCCTCCAACCGGGAATCCAACCTTCGTCTGTGGATTTGGAAGCTAGCTAGCACCATACAGAGGCAGTCCTCGCTATATTTTAAGCGGAATATTTATTGCACCAAAACGACTTATTACTAATATATTTTGAAAATCTGCTATTAAGATACTGCTGAAATACCCGGCGTTATATATATGGTTATTTAACGACGCTGTCAGTTACCAGGATCACTTTAGCGTCGCCGGTGTGCCAGAATTTTGTCTCGCAGGAGTTCTTTTCATGAAAGTAAATCCACTGATATGGAACTGTCGTTTTTAAACACATTCAAAAAACCATCGGTCTGGGTCGAATTTGAACCCCCGACCTTGGGATCAGTAGACCAAAGTCTAACCAACTGAGTCACCCAGACCGACACTTTTACGCCCAATAGCGTTGTGTTTCTATGGAGATATTTCAAAATATTATCTATTACGTTTAATTTAATTAAAACTCTTAGAATACTATAACAAACAAAAAATAAACAAAATGAATAAAGACACCGGGAAGATAATAAACAAAAGCACTGCCGAATAACCACAGATACAACAAGAAGGAAATCCTGATGTATTGCATTCACATGACTTTCTCTACTCTTGTAGTAACCACTCTTACAAACTCTTATTCCTTATCTTCTTCGTGTTACTTGAGATAAACATTTACAGAAATTATCTTATTGTTTATTTTCTTGTAGGTGCAAGGGGAATATGGGAATACAGTAAGCTTTGAGCGACAGTCAAATCTTTTAAAGCTTTCAAATTCCGTCCTCTTTGCACTGTAAACATATTAAAAAATGAATAACGATGTTACATTTGACAGAAGTATAAGTTCGCCAAAACTTATACAAATAACAAGGAATATCTCCGAAATGGTTCACTCTATAAAAAATTTATCTGGACATAAATGGTGTATCTTAGTGAGATCTATATTTTTTGTATAGTAATATTTTGTCCATCTCATACGGTTTACGAGTTATTCAAAAGTCATCCAGAGTAAACAGGACTAAAGTTGGCTAAAAACGAAACCTTGTATTTAAGTTTAATGTCTTTCAAACATGCGACACGAAGATTTTGAATAAAATAGCCCCACTCTGAACCACCCTTTACATAGGAAATTTGTTTCGAAAATTTTGAGCTTCTTGAAAATGGCTCTAACGATTTTGATTAAAATGACATATGTTAAAGATATTTGAATGACAAATGAAATGTATATTTTCAGTTTTCTGGCTATAGCCTATGTAGTCCCGTTTACTCTGGAGGATTTTGAATAACTCGTAAACCGTAAGAGATAGACAAAATGTTACTCTACAAAAAACGTAGATCTTGCTAAAACACAGTCTACCTCCAAATCAATTTTTTTGTAAAGTGAACCATTTCGGAGATATTCCTTGTTATTTGTGCCAGTTTCGGAAAACAAAACTTTCGTGAAATGGAACATCGTTGTTCAACTTTTACATGTTAAGCGTGTAAAGAGAACGGGATCTCAAAGCTGTAAAAGATTTGACTATCGCTCAAAGCCTACTGTACTCTAATATTTTCCTTGCACCTACAAGGAAATAAGCAATAAGATAATTTCTGTGTTTATCTCAACTAACACGAAGAAGATATAGGGATAAGAGATGGTAAAAATGGTTAGTACAAGAGTAGAGAAAGTCATGTGAGTGTAACACATCAGATTTGTATATATTGTAATAACATTCACTTTTAAATTACTTAATTTCCTTTAATGTTACACCCAACTATGACCTCACTCTACACAAATTGTCATTAATACATTCAAAAGCACTTTTCTGTACATAAATATTCACTAACTAGCATTTCCAACTCTAAGAGTTACTTCCTTACAACGGGTGACGTCAGCCTAAGAGCATCAAATTTATGGGATGCTTTTCACGGAAGCTCAACGTATCAACGGCACAATACTATATAGCTAAACAAAAATAGCTTATTTAGGAGAAGAAAGTGTTTAGTTGTTTCTAAAAGTGTTGTGTTTCTGCTGAACTACAGATTTTGAGGCCTTTGGTGTCCATAAAAGAATTTTATGGAAAAGTAAAACGAAGACAAATAAAATTAATAATTGATAAGAATATAATTTTTAAGTCTTTATAAGGCATTCCTTGCAAGCAAATATGGGAGTTACTCATCATTTATTAATTTTTTTAAATGATTGAGTTAAAACATTACATGCCTGAGATAGAGAAATGAGAAATACAATGTAGATCTTTGCGTTGCTGTAATCTGTGAAGAAGCGAACCCTTAGAAAATAGACAAATGCTTACAGACGATTTCTTTCCTTTTTTTAAATTAGTTTAACATTCTTTTAATGTTTTGAATGATGGGGAAATGACACGAAAATGAACCTGAAGTCCATAAGACTTAAGTAATGCGGTAAACCAAACCAACGGAGATACGAAATCCTGACCTGTTGAATACGTGGTAGATAAGATTACCCCTGCAACATGGAGCTCAAGCACACGAAATATCACGGCCAGCATGTAATTATCGCCAGACGAGTGTTATCTGACCTACAAAATACACAGGTTTACCCACATAAAATGTGGACGAGAATCTGTTAAATGAATAGGTAGATAAAACCGAAAGCTTTGTCTTACGAATCTTATTGCAGTGGGGTCCTTCTAATGTGTGATATGGACAACGTTTCCCCTGGGCCCCTTAGAGGGTGCTGGTTGCAACGGTGCTGAAAATGGAACCATTATACAATATTTTTTCATGTTTTGGTTCCTGAGCAACTTTTATTACAAATATTTCTTTTTGGAATGAAAGTACGAGTATAATAATAAAAAATAACACAAAATGTATAAGTAGATAAATCATTAAATGCTCAGGTAATCTTACTGGCCCCGTAGCGCAGTTGGTAGAGCACCTGCCTGCTGTTCGATTCTCGGCAGGGGGGTATGAATTTTAATCCAGTCAGGATTATTCCTCATCCATCCCTAAGTCTGGAAGCATAATGGCGGCGCCGTGACTTAGTGGTTAGACCGCTCGCCTACCACCTATGCGGGACCCGCATGTGGTATTGGTGCTGGACGAAGCGGCGTCTGGACAGGTTTTCTCCGGGTTCTCCATTCCCCCCGCCATTCATTCCATCCATTGTTCCATTATCACATTTCCAATCAAACATTTCGCCTGTATTTCATATCACCCTCTTCCTCACTACCATACCTGGTGCTTGGCTGACCACCTGCTTCCAGGTTTTCACCCTGTCTAGTCCAGAGGTCCCTCTGCTCCCCGATATAAGGGGAGGGTAATCAGGGAAAGAAAAGAAAGAAGAAAAAGGAGTAGTATAATGCAAGTTATTGTAATCACTAATTAATATCCCTATAATCCAAACGATTCTACAAGTATATGATTAACGTATGAAAAAGAGGTGGTGGCGGTGGCGGCGGTGGCGGCGACGGCGACGGCGGCGGCGGTGGCGGTGGCGGTGGCGGCGGCGGTGGCGGTGGCACTGACGGTGGCGGTGGCGGTGGCGGTGGCGGTGCCGGTGGCGGTGGCGGTAACAGTTCATAACAATCCAGATTCATTATTTTTCATCTGTTTTTGAGGTAAATGCTAAACATTGCCATGTTGTTCCACACGAAGTACAATTTTGGAGATCCAATCGGAAGCTAATTTGGAAATTCAGTATGAGACAATGTCTTAAAAGCTACATGTTTCATTTGTTGTGTTAGAATTACATTACTCTCAACAAATTTGGAAGTTGCGTTTAGAATACGTAGATATATCATTCATTACAGCATAGACCAAGCTTTTCAATGCTACGCTGTTTTGTTTATGGGATTTTTGTACAGTGAAATGTTCTAGTACAAACTTTGTCTTTATCAAAAGCATAACGTGTCGGCATGACACAAATATATCACAGTGTAGTTTGTATTTGTTTTATTGATATGAAGTATTAAACTGTTGTAAATTGACGTTGTGTGCATATTGGTAAATATGTAAGGATTATTGAAGCCTGAGGATTTCCTTTACTATTTTTTATTCAACGAAGTCTGGAATAATAATTATTTATAGTATGAGCTAAAAATATTTAATATTATGTGAAAAGTTTAGAGAGTTGTAGAGGGTAATAATTTTCACGAAATTTTAGATTATTTTTATCTCATTGACATGCAATATGTAATTCACTACGAATTATTGAATGAAGGTAATTCTTTTAATTACCGATCAAGAAGGCTCCGTGAGGTCCTGGGTTTGATTCCCGAGATGTACCTTAAGTTTTAAGTTTTTCGTGGTTTTCCCAGTGCTGTAGGCAAACGCGATTTTATCTTTTTGTATTGAAGCATTTGGCAACATTATTAAACCTGGAAATTAAGGGGACGCCCTGGTACTAAATGGATTTTTTTTTTCGGTAATCAACCCATTTTAATGAAACTTTTAGGTTAAATTGCACCTGCCATAATATAGGATTGGTGTTATTTTCGTTACTCTAGATTATGAATTAAAATTATTTATTATGTTTTTAGAATATGATTATGTCTTTTTATATTTGGAACAGAATAAAATAAATATTACAAAGCAAAAACGCATGTTTTTGTACGTATGAGTGTAATCATGTCCCGAAAATTTCAGCCTTATTCATTAATATTTACTGCAAAAAGGTTTACCCAAAAGTAAAAACATTCTTAAGTGGAGAAAATTTTTGGAACACAGTTACTGGAAATATTGCACTTCACATATCCACAGGCTTGTCACTTCACTACAATTTTTAGAGAAAAACTCTCAAATTCACAGTAACACATTCTTCTTTACACTCACTATATAACACTCCTGAAAATAAATTCTTCAAAACATTACTGCCAAGAAGGTAACAACTTCATTTGTACACAGGGGAGTATATTTAACACATTAAGCTGTAGAGTTGTTAACATAAGATTCTTCGTGTTATCTCCTGTAAAATGTTTCCAACTTCTTTCAGCTAAACGTTCAACTTTCTTTTTCTTTATTATATTTCCGCTTATATAAATTTTAGAATATATGTGCAACGCTTAAACGAACTCTGAAAAATAAAGTTCGAAATGAAACTATGATGAAGTTTTATAAAGTGATGGCCGTACAATATTGACATAAATGGTTCCGAAAATTGGACAATGAACAGAAGGGATAAAAGATTATGGAAACAGCTGAAATTAAGCTTTTAAGAAGCATTGTTGGACATACCCGTTTAGATCACGTGAGGAATGACACAATCAGTGTCATATATAACTTAAGTAGTAAAATATCTATATACAAACAGAAATGGGCAGATAACATAACGCGAATGTCAAATAATTGAATAACTAAAATAGTTGTAGGATATAAATCTGAAGGGAACCTTAGTTTTGGAAGACTTAGACGTCGCTGGAAAGATAATCTTCACTGAGCCGAAACAGACCAGCCTGGCCTATCTTGGTGTTGATAAGGATTTCTAGTAATTAATATTAGTTGAAGTCTAGTTACAGAAATTAAATAAAAAGTTTGTATTAGTGAATTAAAATCATTATGTAAGTTGCTAGAAAGACAAAACACCAGTAGTTTATATAGTAGTCGCGGATGAACGTCATTGATCAACAATGCAATACTTGTGACCTGCTATAAGCATCAACGTGGCTAGGGAAAACCAAGTTTATGGGTAGTGTTTGAGAGGGGAGGACATGAGTTATGTCAGGTCGCGATAAGCAAACTACTATGATGGGATCATCATGCGTACGCCGACGTTCACAGTAATTCATTTCAAGTGTGTATTTCCTCTGATTTTCCTATTCACTCCGTGAGGATTATTATTGATTCACACGCGGACGCAGTGGATGAATCATTCTTTTGTCCATGAAAGACCATGAGAGGGATCTAAATATGTACGATTATTTAAAATGGCGGTATTGTAACGATTATCGTAGTTCAGTATTGTTTATAACCGATGTGTGGTAAATCAGTGACTGTTTTGGATAGCTGATTTAGAAAGCTATAAATCACATACTTTCGCTGAGATTTAAACATGGACTAGAATTACACACACACACACACACACACACACACAGTTCTTTTCTCAAAATTTGATGTTACATTCACATTATTGGCATTATTTTATGGGGTTGCGAATGACATGGATTTATCCATCTCCTACAACTTTAGATGGTGAGATGAATTTCGGAAAAGCAGCTGTAGCTCCTAAAGCATTCAGAATGTTGGTTAAAAAATAATTTTGTTGTTTAGCGCCGTTGTCAATTGCCAGGATCATATCAGCGTCGTCGGCGTGCCGGAATTTCCTCCAGCAGGGGTTGCTTTACATGCCAGTAAATCTATTGACATGAAGCTGTCGTTTCAAGCACACTTAAAAACTATCGCTCTGAGCCGGATTTGAACCCGTGACAATAGCGTCTAAGCAACTGGGTCACCCAGACTGACCCAGAGTGTTGGGTATATAAGTGCTGATATTCTGATAAATGGTACCTTAATATGTATTCACTTCGGAGTGTTGTTTTTTCTCTTCATCTAACAGTTGATATTGATATTATATATTCAGAAAATTAACCAATTAAAGTATAGTTTAGGGACCAAGAGAACTGACAGAGGTATTACCTTGCTTTAATGTTGAAGCAACACTGGTCCTTGTCAAACCCAGGGTTGGAACTGAGATGAATGCAAGATCTTTTCATGGATGACGTTACAACCAGGACCGTCCGTCCATGGTGAAGAACCACAACCTGCAAGAGGCGACCCCACTATAACAGAAGACGGTGGATATCAATAAAAGTCGCCAACACATACTACTCAAGATGTGCTAACTGGTGAGGGTGCAGGAGAAGGAAACTCCGAAAATAAACCTCGCTGGAACACAGTCGTAAACCATAGCGGAGGCAATTGTTCTAGGGGTAGGTAACCCCAAAATCAAGTTCCCTGGTCCTCCAAGTAGGCGGTTATGCGAAAGGTTGGTAATCTCTCCATCTAAAAACTAATTTATTCACAATCTTCCAAGTGTTAGGCACACGGATTTAACTATCGAAACAACACCTGACCAGGATGATTATACCATTGAAAATATAAGAGTATAAACCACGATGAAAAAGATGGAAATGAACAATGGAAGACGAAATGAACAATGCCTAATTCATGGAATGTAAGTAGAACAAGAATGAATATAATATTAAAATAAATATTACAATAATAACTATTAATAAAAATAAATAGAGAAAATGAACATAAAAGGGTTAGTATAACGAGTTTTAAAAGCTGAATATTGTTAATGGTTTTGGCAGCATCACTACGCGATCAGCTCTTTCCTCGCTGGCAAGTGGACTGGTAAACATCGTTATTTTCCTGGAAAGTGTCCGAATGCGAGAAACAGAAATCAACGGCCGAAAATTTGAAATATGAGAGGGAACCTTATAGTAAGTGTTTAAATACGAGCACGGTTTTGCTTGGCTGGTGAATTGTTTCGTAATATACAGTGGTCGGAAACTCTCAGTGCAAGTAGTGAAAATATTTGAACATGTTATTAAAAGATATCACCATAGTTGCCATATCCTTTCTAAACAAAATCCACGCCTACCTAGGGCGAGAAATACCATTGCTCTATGGACAGCAATGGGGTGGAACTAAAGGTTTCGATGCATTGCTAGGTGGCAAGAGGTATTGTTGCTTCAAGCTGTATTATCAGCGTGTGATTTACAAAACGCTGATTTGGCTTAAAAATTGTTGCATCGGTATATGGTGAGTGTAGCTTCAAATGGTATTTCCAACGTACCACCAAAAGCAGCTTCACAGTTTTCCCACAAACCAATAACGTAATTTACTACCTGGTGTTTTTTGCATAGTCGTAACTGCACCGCAAAATGAACAACGCCTGTGAATAGACTATCCATTTTGCTTCACACCTTAATACTCGACCCACTGGTATAGGCAATTTGACTTTGCAAAACCATTCGAACTTAGTTTTTATACAGCATTCGTTCAACCCACTCTGCGTCATGTTTTCTGTGTCATGCCTATTGGAGGGTAGTAATCAACCTGAAAACATGCTACTTTTAGTAAGTGAAGCAATAAGTCTGCAAATTAAGTAAATATTGGCGTAATATTCTTCATTGCACTGTCCTCAATTACTAGTACAAATATTTACACTTTACCCCTAATAACCTGTATTTTTATATAGCTCCTAAAACAGTTAAGTATTTCAAACATTTCATAAACTAAACATTTGTCTTCAACTGCATAGTTTTAATTTCTTTAACACATATAGTAAGTAGGGGAAGTATCGGAGTATTGTATTCCACCCAAAAATTCGATGTCGAGATTTCACCGGAAATACGTTTTGATACCTGTGAATCTTAAATTAGTTTCAGAAAAAGGTTCGCGCGCGCGCGTGTGTCTGTCTGTGTCTATCTGTCTGTCTATGTTTCTGTCTCACAGCGTAACTCAAAAACGGAAAGTCGATTAAAAACCAAAGTTGGTAATTAAGTTCAATATCTTTCAAGGATACGACACCAAAATTTTGAAGAAACTTCCTCCGCCCTAAACTACACTTTTTAAAAATTGTAATTTTCTCAGAAGTGGTTGTTAATTAAGATGCTATATGTGTAAGACATTTTTATAGCAAATGAAATGTATATTTCGAATTTTGTGGCTATAGCCCATGTAGTCCTGTTTGGTTTTGTTGACCTTTGTATAACTGCTAAACCGTAAGGGATAGAGCAAATCTTACTGGCCATACAAAAATGTAGATCTCGTTAAAATACACAGTTTATGCGCAAATGCATTTTTGGTTGAATGAACCATTACGGAGATATTCCTGTTATTTGTGTGAGTTTCGCAAATGAGAGGTCGTTATTTATTTTTTTATATCTCGGGCGTGCAAAGAGAACGGAGTTTCAAAGCTTTAAAATATTCGTCTAACTTTTTCAAAGTCAACTGTGTTTCCATATTCTTCTTGGGAGAAAAAAAAAAAAAAAAAAAAAAAAAAAAAAAACCTACGAGCAAATTAGCAATAAGATAATTTCTGGAAATGTTTATCTCAGCTAATATGAAGATGGAAGAACAAGAGTATGTAATGAAGTTAAATAGCCAGCCAAGCAAAATTAGATTATAAAGAATCGTGTAACTAAGCTTGCCTTGTGACAAGCTTAACACCGTTTCGTGATGTTTCGAGGAACAAGTGGATTCGTTGTCACTGTTGCTAAGAAAATTTAGCAATTTAGTCCTTTTATAGTAAGTTAGCTATTAGTATTTACATTAAAAGCGGAACCCTGCACATAGTAGTTGGATTGCGAGATAAAAGAAAACTTTTTTTTAATCTGATATTGACGGAGGGATAAACGAAATCTTATGACGGAAGTGAGGAACGGAATCTGTGTAGTTTTGTGTGGATCTTCACATTAAAGAGGGCGTGAAGCAGAAATTAAATTCTTCTCATTTTCTCTTTAATCCTTACATCCTTAGAATAGAGTTTCTTGCTTAGTTATGTATATAATATGCATATACTGACGCTAGTCGGAGGAGGTCATCCGTTACCATCTCTTCAACAAGGCTTAAATATAGAGACCTAAACAAATATACCACATACCGGAGTTTGCCTGGGCTATGACTCTTGATTTCGTGGGTGATTAGAACTTTCTTAGAAGCGTATACCTCTATCGCGGATTTCCACTTGCTCGTGACACTGACATTCCCGATTATTGCTCATTTGAACTTGTGAACTTAGCGTGTTGAACATTTTAACCCTCAGTTTGCCGAGCAGGACATCTGTGGGAAAGGTGTATCTGAGGACCGCCTCGACGCGCATCTTAGTTTTGTGTGAAACATCCTCCGCTTATTTTCCACCGCCTATAGTCATTTTTGGGATTATTATTGGTGGAGATGTATCCTAATTCCGTAATTCCCAGATGTCCACGAATGGGGTAATTCTTCTCCCAAGATGCATCTTTCAGATGGTTCACGCTAAGTGAACACGGATCCCTTACAAGATGAACAAACGATTCTAAAAATTCTGGACGTGACTTTGTTGTTATTGTTTGGATTCTTGTTCTAATAGCTGTTTTTCCCTGAGCATTACAAACACTTGCAAGCTTTTCCTTGCCTTTTTAATAAATAGTTTTGATGAATATTACATATATACATGGTTATGAATATTTATACCTATTATGTTGCATTATTATAAAGAGGGAATATAAATAGTAGTAAATTACTTTCTCTATAATTTACCTGTCTAAGTAGATCATCATCATTATCATTATGATTATGATTATTATTAATCATCATCATTATTATCATGATCATCATGATCATCATCATCATCATCATCATTATTATTATTATTATTATTATTATTATTATTATTATTATTATTATTATTATTATTATTATTATTATTATTATTATTATTATTATTATTATTATTATTATTATTATTATTATTATTATTATTATTATTATTATTGTTATTGTTATTGTTATTGTTGTTATTGTTATTGTTATTGTTATTGTTATTGTTATTATTGTTATTATTATTATTATTATTATTATTATTATTATTATTATTATTATTATTATTATTATTATTATCACTATCCCTATCACTATCCCTATCCCTATCCCTATCACTATCACTATCACTATGCCTATCCCTATCCCTATCCCTATGCTTATCCCTATCACTATCACTATCACTATCCCTATCCCTATCACTATCACTATCACTATCACTATCTCTATCCCTATCCCTATCACTATCCCTATCCCTATCCCTATCACTATCACTATTTATCATTATCATTAATATTATCATTATCGTTATCATTATCATTATGATTATCATTATCATTATCATTATCATTATTATTATTATTATTATTATTATTATTATTATTATTATTATTATTATTATTATTATTATTATTATTATTATTATTATTATTATTATTATTATTATTATTATTATTATTATTATTATTATTATTAGGCAGTGTATTCTGTCACATGCAAGAATAGAGAAAGTCATCTGAGTGCAACACATTTTTATTTTCTCTACTACGTATAGTAAAGTAGAGGAAGTATTGTATTCCACCCAAAAATTGGTGGCATGTGGTACTCGTGGTGGACGAAGCGGCGTCAGGGCGGGTTTTCTCCGGGTGCTCCGGTTTCCCCCGCCATCTCATTCCACCGGTGCTCCATCTTCATTCCATGTATCATCAGTCACCGCCTGCGGTGCCGCAGTAGGAAAAGCGGGCGTTGAACACTACAACTACTAAGGATGCGCCACGAAGATTTTGAAGAAAATTGCTCTACTTTTACTTTGCCTGGAAAATGTTTAAAAAAATTTGATTTTCTTGAATATGGCTCTAACAAATTTTATTAAAATGCCATATGTTTGAGACATTTTTATGATAAATGAAATGTATATCTTGAATTTTCTGGCTATAGCCCATGAAGTCCTATTTACTCTGGATGACTTTTGCAAAACTGTTAAACCGTTAGATAGACCAAATCGTACTGTACAAAATGCAGATCTTGCTAAAACACACAATTCATGTTTATTCAGGTTCCTCGTGTTTTTGTAAGTTTTGGAGAACTTACACTTCCGTCAAATGGAACATTGCTGTTCATTTTTTATATGTTAACCGTGCAAAGAGAACGGAATTTGTAAACTTCAAAAATATATGACGAACCCAACTGTATTCTCATATTCCCCTTGCACCTACAAGGCAATAAGCAATTAGATAATTTCTGGCAATGTTTATCTCAACTAATACGAAGAAGATGTAGGAATAAGAGATTGTAAGAATGGTTAGATTTTTGTATATGGCTCCTGAAATATTTTAATATTTCGAAGTTTTCATAAAGTAGTACTTAACATTTGTCTTCAAATACATAGGAATATTTTTAAACACATATACGTAGTTACTCTTATTTGAAGTGGTTAGTGAGTACATTAGTTTTCGGACGCCCTTGGTGTCACTTCTTTGTTAGCTCAGTAAATTGTAACGCCAGGTGACTGCAGCAGACGCAATCAAATGTTAATAACAGTTTAACACACGTGTACGTACAAAAGGTTTATAGCCGCGTTACTTGGAACACGGTAGGGAAATTATAAAGTTATTTTCGGGCGGTCGGTCGGTCGGTCGGTTGGTCTTAACGTTGTGGCGAGAAGTGCACCGTTTTAACGACGTTTAAATCTGCTATGATAACGCGCCAGGCTCAGCTGGCTAGGTCGTTAGCATCGTCTGAGCTTGCAGGTCATAATTTACACCGCAAAATAGCCTTTAAATAATCATTTTAGCTCTTTTTTTGGAAACCAGCGAGAAATAACTGGATTCTTTTTCGCTTTTTAGTAATTCTGGTACTTGTAATAGGGTCAACAAATGCCTCTACTTGTATTATGTTCCATTAAATATCCACCCTTTATCCAATGCGAATAGCTACTATCTACATACATAAAAGGCGAATAACATTGGGGTCTTTGGGACAAAAGATCTAACAGGATGAATCTTACTAGTTTCTAAATCATCAATCACATGACATTTTTATGTTCAAACTGAGATAGAAAATGTGTTGAATCTGCTTAAGCATGTGACAGTGAAGAGTGTCCTAATCTCAACTAACACTTCGGTGTCTTTTAATGTTATTTTATGTTAGATAACCTGGTGAAATGTGTACCACCTAAAATAATTGATTTGATTGTAACTCTTCGTATGTGATTATCAATCCTAATCAGGAGCTCTAATGAGCTAGCTGTCGACGGGCCTTTAAACCCTACTCACTCACTCACTCACTCACTCACTCACTCACTCACTCACTCACTCATTCACTCAGTCACTCGCTCACTCACTCAATCCTAATCAATCTTCCAAATACAATTCCTTGAGATCCATAATAATAGACGCATCGTGTACGATTAGACTGTCGTGTGTTTATTAAATAAAATTTTGTAATTTTGTAATTCAAATAAAATTAATGTATTTTAGTTACATAAAGACAGATGATACACTAACTTCTTTTTTACGAAAAAGAAAATGTAAATGTAACAGATGCAGCTGTCACACGATGGGTCCGCCACAAATGACATATATTTAAAGCAATTTATGTGGCAATTACCATAAAAGTTACCAATTTCAATTCTTTTTTCAATTTTTCGGCGGTTCCTTTGAGGTTTTCCTAATGTTCTGTTTTTCTAAATCAATCTAGTATGGAAGCGAACAAAACAAAAAAGAAATTATTCAAATAGGTGGAACCATTTACAACTATTTGCGAGACTAACGCACGACAACTGATTTTCGGGTTGGCATAGAGGAGCTTTGCAATACTCAACGCCGTGTGTTGGGGAGATGCAGAACTACACGGTAACTCTGAGAACATAATCTCAGCAAACTCTAAGCATTAATTTATTTTGTTATTCTATGGTTGTCGTCGTCAAGCACTTTTCTTAGTAAGATGAGATAAAACCATTAAACCTAAAAGCATACCTGAAACATGAGAAGGAAGTAGAGTGAAAGGGAAATGATGGAGAGAAAGTCGTCATGAACGATAAAGCATCTCAGCAAGCGCCTACCACCAGGGGAAAAAAAAAAAAAAAAAAAAAAAAAAAAAAAAAAAAAAAAAAAAAAAAAAACCACGAGAAACTCAAAATGCGAATGGGGGTCCTCGTGACTCGAACACTGGATCTCCTGAATGAGAGCCTCACACGTTATCGTGCAGTCATTTCAGTCGGTAAAAACTATGTTTAGTAGAATACTTCTTTCATGACTCCTTTTTCCATATCTTTAAAAACTATATGTCTGTAAAACCTCACATGGTCGTTTCTCTAACCGACAAAAAGTTACTCTGTTTTAATATTGACAACAGCACTAGTAATTTTTAGCTTTACCTGTATGATTATTATTACATATTACCACTGTTGTTAAAACGTTACGTTGTTATTCTTAGTCTTCCTGTTATTCAAAGAGACAGGCTGAAAAAAGTTCAAAAATAAATAAAAATAAAAATGAAGGAAGTTAAAAAGCATAACCAGGAAATGAGTTTCTTCCCTCATCTCTGGTTCCATTACTGTAATACCCTTTATATTTCTTTTCAGCATTTTACTACTTTAAACTAACGAATCTCATTACAAAGTTTTAATTCGAATATACATAAAAAGTCTTCCTTTTTTCTTGCTCCTTATTTTTATGTTACTTGATTAACCTCCACGTATAATAGCAAATAACATTATTAATACTCATGATATACCAATATAAATGTCACCAGTTTTTAAAACTTAAAATGCAAACTTGATACAATCACACAACTTTCGCAATCACAAATTCACATAATTATATCCGAAGTATATTATATTAATCATTTAAAGGCAATTTTTATATCCGTATAAGGGGAAGTTGTAAGCTGGGTCAAAAATATCAGTTTTATGTTTTTTGCTGAATTTGCAAGTTTAACCCCTAGTTTATCAAAATCTAGTCTTTTAACCTCCAAAACGTCCCAGAAGTGTTTTTGAAATAAATGTAATTGTGCAAGGACGGATGCGAATAAAAAATTGTATATTCTTTAATTTTTTTAAAAATATATGGAAATAATACCTATGTGACATAAAACGTCAGTACGTTTTAAAAAGCACTGATTTATGTGTGTACCAAATTTCATACTTCTACAGTAAATAGCGTCTCTGGAGCATAGAGCTTAGAGCCTCACCTAACGATCACACAACTTTCACTATGACAAATTCACATAATTATAACCGTGGTTTATTATATTAATCATTTCAAAGGCAATCCTTCAACCCACGTTAACTTATTCACTCTATACCGAGAGATGGCTCCCCGGCAGCGTGTGAGTCTCGCATTCGGGAGGTCGTGGGTTCAATTTTCACGGCCAACCTTCCTGACCCATGGGTTTTTTCGGGTTTGTCTAAGGTCAGTAGATATTGGAAGGGATAATTACATCCCTCGAATTTCGCGCACCTCCATTTCATTTCAATCTGGTCTTTCAAGATCGGAAGCGTTGGCGTTAGACAAGTTTAGCTCTGCTGTGTGGGGGCTTTGCGAATTGTAACTACTGTTCTCGACAGATGGTGACATTGTAGTCGCCTGACCTACAAGGTTAGACCGCTGTTGGGCTCATTTTTGGGTGGCATGTAGCACATCCTCTTAACTACTACTGCAAAAGAGGTAATGGCAGCAAAGAGTGACTTCGCCATCTCGAGTAACAGCGTTTTCTATTGTGAAGGAATTATAAAACCATTGAATGATGTTTTTATCTTTCGCAGTTTAAGGAGGCACTTGTTTTTTCCCAATTTTAGTATCTATAATGAAATGGTCGTTGTCTTTGGCTGGAACAGTCAACACAATTGTTCCAAATATACTGTTTATTATAATATTTCAGTGCGATGACCTGTTATTTCTTTATACAAATTTTAAAAAGACTGTGACTACCCTGTTCACCAGAGCTCCTGTCGATTACCTCTTGGGCTTGTTGAACTCTGCTTAAACTGAGTAGCTTTTTCCTGTAACAGAAGAAAGCTGAAATGAGTGCAGTAATATATTTGTGAATGCTCTATTCAGCTGAACACTTTCTGAGAAGTTCTCACAATGTGAAATTATTTCGCTGTCCTCTAGCAAAACCATATTTTGTAGTTTGTTTCGTACTGCACCACGACACAAATTAGAATCATTGTGCATTTTACATTGTTTCTATGAATATGGCGCTGGGGCGATGTTTACTTTTTCCTTTTAGGTACAGCTACTGAATACTGTCTCCATTATCCATCCCCATGCTCTATTATATGTAGTACAGATCCAACTGGCATTTCAGCTAGTTAAATGTTCTGTTGTGATTGCCTTTTTCTTCATACTTTGGAATACATGACAGATTTTCATTTTGAAAAATATAAATTATTGGTCATTCCTACTATGGCGTCAGCCGTGGTGCAAAATAAACGACGGTTGGGGCCATGCTACCTCTCACCACATACCAGGGGCGTCGCGTATCAAAGGCGCTCAAGGTAAAGCAGCCCTACACTACTCACGCGAGCAATGAGCGCGGCACGTTAAAGGGGGTTTCGAAATTATACGAGAAGTATCCGGTGGCCACTATATTTGGCGAAGTTCGAGAAAGGACCGTTTTACGTCATTTTCGCTATATAAGAAGGCGAGGCAACGATCAGGAGTAGTAGTTACAGACATGTGTCGTCAGAGTCAGTCTGTTTTTAGTTTGTGCGTGTGTGTGTATTTGTGTGTGTGTGTGTGTGTGTGTGTTTGTGTGTGTGTGTCAGCTGCTTGTGTACGTTCGCGTCGAAAGGAAGCGCCTTGCGATACTGTAAAGCTGTTTTTAGGTAAGCTTGTTTGAGTGAGTGTAAATATATTATCGAAAGCAGTTTGCAGGACAAAAGGAGAGAGAGAGAGTAGAACTGAAAGATAGTGAAATACGCGTCAAGATTACGAGAGGATGAAACAGCTGTTGTAACAACGATAAAAAGAGAGAAATTATGTTTTGTGATTCGGTTTTAGAAGAAAAATAAAGTGACAGAAAAAGTAACTAAAGGTATTCTTTGTCACATTGGTGTCAGGAGTGGGACTTGTCACAGTAATATTATGAAAAGAACAAAATATTGCGTTGATATTAAATCTTAGTATTAAAGAAATCAGTAAAACGCAACATTCACGTTTGCAGTACGATTGCGCTTAGCTAGCTTTGTGATGGCCCATTATCGTTGCTTAGCGATGTGAAGCATTTCCACACAATGAGTCTGCATATCGGCCACCGTTTGCGGGCGCACTACCAAGTTTATGACGTCCAATTTGCAGGAGCGAACCCGGATGTAAATTAATTTTGGCACCCAGCAGAGAAAGGCAGTAAGCATTTGCTCGCCGTGCGAACTGCCTTATTAGGATCTTGCCCAGGTGACTCACGTGTACTTCCTTTTTACCTTCTTCAATTTGTATCGTGGTAACTTCATTTCGGAGAAACAACGAAGCGAATTTTTGTATGTGCAGAAAATGGAAGTTTAGAAACCTTTTTCGTGGAAAAGGAGAATATTAATTTTTATTTCCTCTGTTTCTTAGCACAGGAAGCCTTAATATCTATCCATTCCTTGTATTGATGTTTTACTGGAAATAGACGTTTTGAGGCACCTCGATTACCAAAAAAAAAAAAAAAAAAACCAAAAAAAAAAAAACAGTGTATTTTTGCAAAATGTTGCATGTATGATTGTGTGTCTGAATAAATTATTCAAAAATAAAAAGTTGGTTAAATATTAACATTGGTATTGAAATTTAGCTTCTTCCAAGGATGCAGCACACACATTTCTCAAACTGCTCTTTACATGAAAGTTATTTATTATTTTTCTCAAAAATGGCTTTGCTCTAATGATTGATTAAAATTCAATTTATTTCAGGTATTTCCATCGAAATATGGATCTTAAATTTTCTGCGAATAATTTGTGAAGTCCTGTTTGTTGGATACTAGTTTGTCATAGTTTCTAAACTGTGAGAGATACAAAAACTTTTGCTGAACAAAAATGTAGATATTAAATCACACAGCTTATGTCAAATAAAAATTTTGTCGCTTTAACTATATCTGAGATATACTTTATTATTGGTTTGGATTGTCTAATTGTTTATTCTTTATCAAGGAAACTCGTGGTTCGTTTTATTTCTTGGCCATGCAAAGAGAACGTAGTTTCAAAGCTATCATATTGCCACTGGTTCCTAAAAATTTAACTATTGTATAAGTTTACTGTATACTGTTTACTCTCTCCGCGGAGGCAATGACGTCGCAGTCCTAGATTATTCACGTATAAATATATAACCTCGAGCAATGTCTTAAACTGGCAATTTGGCTTCCCAAATACTCACTCTTCTTGCCGTATGCACCTCCGCAATATCCACAAATATCACGTCGGCTACATTAGGAATGTAAACCCCGCGCGACAGCCCACGAAGGGCCAGGGCCTACCGCCCAGCCGCTGCGTCCCCCACCTCTGCCCACTACAGGCGTCATTGGTGAGGTGCAGTACTGGAGGGTGGGACGTGGTCAGCGTCCCGAGCCCTCCCGGCCAGTTATGCGGTTTTCTAGACCGCCGCTGGGGCCGCTACTTCTTCATCAAGTAGCTCCTCAATTGGTCCCCCCGGGACCTAACGAGGCTGAGTGCACCCCGTGCCAGACCTCCCAGAGGGGATAAAATCCCCCTGCTGGTACCGGGGATCGAACCCGGGTCCTCCGCGCCAGAGGCAAGCGCGATACCAACTGCGCTACGGAGGTGGTCTACATTAGGAATTGGTCCCCCCGGGACCTAACGAGGCTGAGTGCACCCCGTGCCAGACCTCCCAGAGGGGATAAAATCCCCCTGCTGGTACCGGGGATCGAACCCGGGTCCTCCGCGCCAGAGGCAAGCGCGATACCAACTGCGCTACGGAGGTGGTCTACATTAGGAATACTGAGACTAAATTGTCTTAGTTTTCTATTTTCTCTAGTACGTATAGTAAGTAAAGTATTGTATTCGACCCAAAAATTCGATGTCAAGATTTCACCGAAAATACGTGTTTTGAGACCCCCTGAATCCAAAAAAAGCATTTTTAGAAAAAGGTCCGTGTGTGTCTGTGTATCTACATGTGTGTGTTGTGTGCGTCTGCCTGTAACCACATAACTCAAAAACGAAAAGTCGCTTAAAAACCACAGTATTTAAGTTTAATATTTTTCACGAAGGTTTTGAAAAAAATTTCTCCATCCTAAACATCATGTGGAAAGTTTTTCTAAAATTTTGATATTCTCAAAAATAACTCTAACCATTTTGAACTAAAATGCCATGAGATATGTTTATGGCAAATGAAATGTATATTTTGAATCTTGTGGCTATAGCCCATGAAGTCCTGTTTATTCTTGATGACTTGCATAACTCGTAAACCGTAAGAAATAAGACTAAATCTTAAAACTTACATACAAAAATAGAAAAATAACTTTTGTACGAATAGTCTGTTGAATAAGGGTGTAAAAAGTAATGTTAATATACAGTGAAAAAATATATTGTCAACATCTGAGTGAGGGTTTCCTTAAGCTGCGCAGCTGTCCTGTCCCGTCTGGAGTTCCCGGACGATCATTAACGTCTGTAAAACGTGCCGACCTGTCACAGCCAAGTGTACTTTACCGAAATCGGCTATTACAGACCACTGGACTGACGGGACTGCTCGTTAATTGGGAACCTAAGGTGACAACAGTTGCAAGCAATGAGTAACTCACCTCAACGTTCAACAGCAAGAAACCACGGAAACCGCAGCCATGGCGAATATCAGTGTGGCCTTGGAACTTGTTGGTCCAGTTACCGACCGCAGAGTCAACACGCCTGCTTGCCTGGCTGCCTGACCTGCGGTTTGTCCACAGGGCAACGGAAAACAAACCCCAGCAATTAGCCTACAAAATATCACTTCCGCGCTACTTGTGAATCAAATGTCGTGAACCAAAACACCTTTACTTTTCTGCAATTAGCACGGACTAAGCGCACCTCTAATTAATATCAGGTGACATGAAATTGAGGAACAGGCTTTTAATGTTTCATGAGCAGAGCGCTATGTATTCTGCACACAGTGCATAGAGATGTAAGATCCAACCGGTGACTGAATGGGTAGAAGGAGGATTGGAATGCATAGATATCCAGGATATCAGATGAACAGTTAGTGAAAAAAGCGAGAGAAGGAAAAAAGTCCGGGACGACAAAAAAGTGATGGATTGATTCATGTATAAAACGGGCAATTATGCTTAACTTAAAGAGAAGAAAAAGCATTTATACATTACATTCATAGATTAGAAAAAATAATGTGAATGTTATAGATGTAGAGTTCTTCTCTGCCCTTCCACAAATTCCACGTCTACCATAGCTTCTTCCTTGGCTACTCTTGGAGGTGCAATCTTAAATTTGAGTCACGCAGAGGTATGTTAACATCAGCTGGTAAACTTTGCATCATATCAGTTCTAATATTTTGTTTCTTTATCACTAAAACTAACTCCAGTGTCAAAGAAAATTGCGTTTTCAGAGTCACTGTCATGAACACTCGCTGATATTAGTCAATCCTCTCTGTGAGAAAAGAAATAATCAATATCACTATAAGGGCCTTCAGAAAACACCGGGTCTTTCTAGTTCCTCCCCTCGCAAATATGTTGACCCTAAAGCTATAAAAATGAACTATCAGCAATAGCTAATCATAAACTATAACGGATTTTCTAAAATATTTTGTTTTTGCACCATGTAAAACCACAAGAACTAAGCTGAAAATTGAAATAAAAATTGTACAATTTTTATGTTGATCAAATAGGTGTTTGAAAGTTTGAATATGATATTGAATTTAAAACAAATTTATTATTGATCAAATTGTTTTAAAGTATTTTAAGGATAAATAACAATGGAACTTTACTGCTTGATTTATTGCGAAAGAGAAATGGTTTACTCGTATATTAATCACTAGGCAGAGTAAGAATATTACGTGCATAAGATAAAGAAAGGTTGTAAACGTGCCTAACCACAGTAGGTGGCTGTAGTAATTAGTGTATGCAAAATATGTTTAGTATAAATAAAGTAATTAGTAACAGCGTAGAAATTATTTCTATCGCACAGGTGGAATGAAGTCACTACTGCGCTGGTTGTATCAAAACAACCATCGTCACTCGGCAAGAGAATGTGAGATGAGTACGGTATGTTCAATAACTACCTCTCCTTCTAATGCCCATCCCTGCTCTAACACTATTCATCATTTTTTCAGTGGAGGGCAAATAACAAGCCTGGTGTATAAAAGCCACCAGTGCGGTTGCTCTAGGGTTGAAGTTTTGTTAAATAACTCAACCTGACAAGCATTTTTGGTTCCTTGTAAGTTAGAGTCAGTCTTGGGTACCATCTGATTTGCCCCATCAGCTCTAATTGTTTTAGATATTATAGTATCTTAACTCATATTATCCCATTTTCATTTAGACATACATTGTACAAGAAGTAAAGACCATTTTTAGTTTCTAAACATTATAGAGGCGATATAACGCAACACACTAACATTATACTTACACTACAATATAGCACGAGTGGGAATCGAACCCACGGCCTCCCGAATGCGAGCCTCAGACGTAACGTAACCTTCCTGAGCCATGGGTTTTTCTTTGGTTTCCCTACGTCGATAGGCGAATCTTCTGAATAATAATAATAATAATAATAATAATAATAATAATAATAATAATAATAATAATAATAATAATAATAATAATAATAATAATAATAATAATAATAATAATAATAATAATAATAATAATAATAATAATAATAATAATAATAATAATAATAATAATAATAATAATAATAATAATAATAATAATAATAATAATAATAATAATAATAATAATAATAATAATAATAATAATAGTAGTAATAATAGTAATAATAGTAATAATAGTAATAATAGTAATAATAGTAGTTGTAATAGTAGTAGTAATAGTAGTAGTAGTAATAATAATAATAATAATAATAGTAATAATAATAATAATAATAATAATAGTAATAATAGTAATAATAGTAATAATAATAATAATAATAATAATAATAATAATAATAATAATAATAATAATAATAATAATAATAATAATAATAATAATAATAATAATAATAATAATAATAATAATAATAATAATAATAATAATAATAATAATAATAATAATAATAAATTATAACAACATTCCCCGAATTCCTGTCTCTAAACCTATCTTCATAACCACTCTAGCTGTATTATTAACTGACCGAAAGTTTAATACTTCATTCTTTGATCCTGCAGGAGGAAATGAGAAGTTATTAGACTGAATTATTCCTCAATTGTTATAACTTTATTATCGGTTGTTTTGGTTTTATTGGGCCACACTGTCGTTTACTTGTCCCCATACATGTGTGATCTCAATCCCATAGGACTAGTTTGGGCCAAGATAAAATGAATACTTAAAGAGATACAACAGACTTATTCTTACAGGAATTGCACGATATAACTCTCGGGGATATATCACGTAAGACCGAAACAGATTCGCAGTGTTGTTTTAAGAATATAGAAAAGGCAGAAAATGATCAGTGGCAAAAAGACAAAGTAGTTGAAAATATTGTTTACGCTTTATAAACTAAATACACTGCATGAACTGAAAACAACATTTAAATTGTGTTATTTTGAGTGATCTCTGTACTTCAATTTGGCGCGAATACGCATTCCAAGTTTGGCAACATTATCGTAAACATGACTAAAAGCAGAACTGCTGCTCGCGATATCATTGTTTATCGGGAATTGTTTAATGATGTAGTGGCTGGTTACATTCCTGCCAGGGACCTTCAGCTGTATTTTCTTCACTTATTAATATAATATTAATATTTATATATTAATGTTAATATAATATTTAATAATGGCTCCACTAATATCTGGGAACAAATATTTTCAAAAAAGAACTATACTAAAAGTGAATATCGTAGCAAGATAAGTGAAAATTACCTTGCTTATCTCTTGAGACTGTGCATTTCATATTTTGCACTAAATATTGAAACATAAATCGTACCAAAAAAGTAATCCTCAGAAACCTCGTCGGTTAATCAGAAGTATAACATGAATGTGTACGCCTTTGATTTCCTGTACGCAAGAATGTGTCGCCACTGGAACTCAGTAACCACGTATAAATGGGTCATTCTGTCCCAGCGGATGGGAGGAGGTGATTTCAACCTCCCCTAACTTGCCTGCAGCTGAGAATCCCTGCTTTAGCTTAGCGGCGAGATACCAGATAATACGCTGTACCTCCTGCTGCATTCTAGTTCCTTGTTAGTATGCAACATCAAGTGAATCACTATATATTGTTGTTGTTGCACTCTCACCACTTTCTCTCCTCTCTCCTTTATAAACATGCTTACACTTTACTCTTGTATTCTCTGAGTGGTAGTCGACATACACATTTGTAAAATTGGTATTCCTACATATTTCCACGTAGGTGCATTGGCAACAGTGGTAGTCAATGATTTTAAGAGCTGAACGCTATGCGATGACTTTGAAATTCCGTTCTCTTTCTACGATCGTTAGATAAACTCTTTCACATCTTCGTTTTCTGTAGATTTTGTCAACATACCTTCGGGAATTACCAGTTACGAAAAACTAATCGAGAATAACGAAGAATTCGGAAGCTATTCCACAAAAATTAATTTACTTTGTATGAATATATCTTAAACAGCAGTATTTTAATCAGAATGGTTAGCTATTTTGACCACCTCCGTAGCGCAGTTGGTAGTTCGCTTGCCTCTGACACGGAGGATCCGGGTTCGATCCCCGGTACCAGCATGGAGATTTTCCCCCCTCTGGCACGGGGTACACTCAGTCGGGGGAACCAATTGAGGAGCTGCTTGATCGAGAAGTAGCGGCCTCGGATCACGAAGGCCGCATAAATGGCCGGGAGGGTTCGGGGCGCTGTCCACGTCTAACCCTCCAGTACTGCATCCCACCGATGACGCCTGTAGTGGACAGAGGTGGGGGACGCAGCGGCTGGGCGGCAAGCCAAGGCCCTTTCCGGGCTGTAGGAGTTTAGTTTCTTTAATTAGCCATTTTAGAGATCAGCTCTTCTGGAAGAAATTTATAGACACATTTTTTTTTTCTAAACGTGATCTTTAACTGTTCCTGTCTTTTTCTTCTTTTTTGTATTTTGAGAATAACCAAACGTTAACAATATCGGCATCACTTTGGGTGGAATACACTACATCCTCTACCTAACGTAAGTACCTAATAGTAGAAAAGGCGAGAAAAAATCTGATGTGTTGCACTCACATGACTTTCTCTACTCTTTTACTAACCACTCTTACAAGCTCTTATTCTTCGTGTTAGTTGTAATAAATATTTGCAGAAATTATCTTATTGCTTATTTCCTTGTAGGTGCAAGGGAAATATTAGAATCAGTAGGCTTTGAGCGATAGTCAAACCTTTTAAAGCTTTCAAATTCCGTTCCCTTTGCACGGCTAAGATAAAGAAAGTGAATAACGATGTTCCATTTGACAAACGTGTTTTCCAAAACTCACACAACTAACAAGGAATATCTCCGAAATTCTTCACTCTACAAAAATAATTATTCGGACATAACTTGTGTGTTTTAGCAAGATCTACATTTTTTGTATAGTTAGATTTGATCTATCTCCTACGGAGATGTTCAGACTAAACAGTAATACATGGGCTATAGCCAGAAAATTCAAAATATACATTTCAATTGTCATTAAAATATCTTAAACATATGACATTTTAATCAAAATCGTTAGAGCCATTTCGAGAAAATCAAAATTTTCGAAACATCTTTCATGTAAAGGGTAATTTAGGGCGGAGGAATTTTCTTCAAAATTTTCGTGTCCTATCCTTAAAAGATGTTAAATACCAAATTTGGTTTTTAACCGACTTTTCGTTTTTGGATTATGCTATCCACAGACTGACACACACACACACACACACACACACACACACACACACACACACACACATACACGGACCTTTTTCTAATTTTTGTTATTCAGAGGGCTCAAAACATACTTCCGGTGAAATCTCGATTTCGAATTTTTGGAAGGAATACAATACTTCCCCTAATTACTATACATAATAGAGAAAGTGAAGGCTGAATAAAAGAGAACGGTCTATTTTCCTCCATTCCTGTTCTCGTTGCACAACGTTGCTGGAATTCTCGTTTTTCTGAGAGGAAATTATGCTACGAAGCGTAGTTTTCCATCAATAATAAACAGAATTATACGTTACACCTCCCAATACATTCTGCTTCCCTGTTAGTACCCAACATCAAGTGCACCTCCAACAGTTTGTTTCTCCTACTACTTGCGATTCCTTGATACAAAGCTGTTTGCTTAATGCTCTTGAAAGAAAGCCTTTAGGTATTTTCAGCCGTAAATATTTAGGGCGCCCCAAAATTCTAGCAAAAGTTACTCTGGTAACTTCCTCTACTCACTCTTGTATAACTATTTTTATTATTGTCTGCTTTATGCTAATGGAGATATATTTTATGACATATTTCCTTGTAGGTACAATGGGAACAGTGATAGTGAATACGATGTAATGGCTTGAAACTTCCCTTCTCTTTCTATAACCAGGAGGAAAACAACGAAAAAAGTGTTATTTTCAGCAAAGAAAAATAATTATTTACATGGTGTTTTTTACGTAAAAATGTATAATTCATTAGATTTTGCCCATCCCTTAAGGGTAGCTTAAGCGGGTCACCCAGAATAAAGAGCTATATATACATTTCATTTTTCATGAAAATACTTTAAGTATTCGTATTTTAATCAAAATCATTAACCTTTTTTTGGAAAAAAAATAACATCTTAAACATTCTTTGTACTTTTTTGTATAGTAAGATTTGGTCTCAGAAAACTTAAAATATAAATGTAATTTGTCATTAAAATATCTTAAACATATGGCATTTTAATCAAAATCGTTAGAGCAATTTTCGTTAAATTAAAATTTTCGAAAAAGTTTCCTTGGAAAAAGTAGTTTAGGGTGGAGGAATTTTCTTCAAAAGCTTACGCATCCTTAAAAGATATTGAACTTAAATACCTTTTTGGTTTTAAACCAACTTTTCGTTTTGAGTTATGCTGTCCAAAGACAGATATTTTTTCTGAAAATGTTTTTTTCTGTTATTTGGATATATGAGGCCTCAAAACATATATTACCGGTTAAATTAAGACATCTAAGGGTGGAATACAATACTTCCTATACTTTCTGTACGTAGTAGAGAGTAAAAAAGAACTGCCTATTTTATACCATTCCTGATCTCGTTTTACGGCGTTGTTGATATTATGGTACAAGCGAAATACCGTACACCTCCTAGTGACTTCTAACTCCCTGTTGCTATGCAGCTTCAACTGAACCACACAATTCCCATTGCCTTCGTGTTTCCTCCAGCCATAGCCGTCCCAAAATTCTACCAACTCACACGGCTTTCTCTATTCATTCTATACAAAGCATTCGTACAAATGTTTCTACTTCATGCTAATCGAAACAGCCACTTGCAGAAGTGGTACAATGCGACAGTGAAATCCCAGGAGGAAAACAACGCTAATTTGGTACTGGAAAATTAAACCAACAACAAACAAGGACTTCTCGTAGATGGCTATTTCATAAAAATGTATTTGGTATAAATTATGTTCTTTTACGACATCTACATTTTTTGTAAATGTCTATCTCTTAGGGAGTACCAGTTACGTAAAAGTAATTCAGAAGTTATTCCACAAAATTCAATATGCACACATTTCCTTTCTTAGTACCTGGGTGACCAAGCTTAGACCGGCTTTGTTTTTTCCTTTTTTTCCTTTCTTTTTATAAAATCGTGTTTTTTTTTTTTTCGGAAAACATAATTTAGATGTAATGCATTTATATTTCAACCATAGCAAATTATATGAATTGTATGTTGAAGAGCGAGTAGAGAAAGATGTGTGTTACGTAAAAGAAAAGTGAATAGAGAAAACCACATGTGGTAAAATGTAGTAATGGAGCGTATGAAAAGCTTCTTCGTAGAAACTACATATACGTGCTGAGTTTCACCATGCGCTTTTCGAGATTAACAGTTACATGATTAGAAATATTTAGCTATAGATATTTGTAAAAGAGTGAGTAGAGAAAGATGTATGTTACGTTAAAGTGAGTGGAGAAAACATTGAGAATGTAATGCGTAGCATTTCTATTTGAAATATACAGTATGACTTATTTGTAGAAGAGGGAATAAAACTAATTTTTTTGTGTAAAATCTCGTTTTTTCAAGAAAATTATTCAGAGCGGAATGAGTAGAGAAAACAGTGTGAATGTAACACGTAGCATTTCTAGTTTAAACAGGGCCGTATTTACGTAAGGGCAAACCGGGCAACTGCCCAGGGCGGCACATTTTAGGGGGGCGGCAAAATTACTGGAAAGCTGCACCAAAAAAAAAAAAAAAAAAAAAAAGGCATAGACATGAAACATCAAGTTCCTTTTGATTCTGGATAAATTGATTGAAGAACTGAACAACAGAGTTTCTTCCTACAAGGAATTCAGTGAACCATTTGTGTTTTTGACAAAGCTGAAGATGCTTAGTCGACTTGAAATTCAGGAAGCATCATCCAGACTTCAGAAACTCTACAGTTCGGATCTTGAAGATTCAGCATTTGTACTTGAATGCTTACACTTCAAAAGTTACATAGAAAAGAATGAAAATGCGATGCACTCTCCTACACAGCTGTAAGGTAACTGTCTAGAGAGTGTTTACCCAAACTTAAAATAGCTCTACAAATATACTTGAGCACTCCTGCTTCTTCCAACTGCTCAACTGAGAAATCATCTTCTGCTCTAAGACGCATAAATAATGATTTAAGGACATCACAAGTGAAGGATCGTCTTAGTTACCTTGGTATTCTTGCAATTAAATCTGACTTACCGGTGAAAATGGACCATAACAAACTCATAAACTTGTTTGCAAATGACAGGGCAAGGAGGAAGCCTCTTGTTATTTAAACAGTATATATTTTGAAATCTAATAGGGGCTGATGCCTCTTTGGTGTAAGTTCTTTCTATTAAGATGTTTCTACTTAAATTTTAGTAACCTCGCTTATGCTGTTTGTCACTCATACTTATGTATTCAAACTAGTGAAACCATTCTCCATGTTGTGAAAATTTAAGTAATATATGCATTGCAAGTTGGGGGGGGGGGGGGGGGGGTAGCAAATGTTTTTTTGCTCAGGGACGTCAGAGGTCCTAAATTCGGGCCTGCATACAGTACATTGTGTAAATTATTTGTAACAGATGAAACAAAAGAAAGGCTTTTTTTTAAATGTAAAATCGCGTTTTCCCCCAAGAAAAGACACCTAAATAGATAAACTTCAATAGCAAAACCTTATAAGAATACATATTTGAACCAAATCGATAGAGCCGCTTCCGAGCTACCCAAATATATTTATATACAAGAATTGCTCGTTTAAAGATGTTAGATGAATATATTACGCATAAGTAATAATAAAAAAACTTTTCGTGACTAACTGACCTACAGTTAACAAAAATGTCAGTCTCGAAAAGTTTAGCGCTCATTATTAAATAATTATTTCACTTTTTAAGGTTTTTATATTCTCTATCACAACCGCCAATGTATTCTCTGTCATCATATGTCGTTAAAATAACATTTTTACACCTATATTGACCATTAGACAGACATTTTAAGAAGAAAATGTAGTGTAAATGTCAGTCACACGCGGAATTGCTCTATT
>CM060967.1:53380426-53442926 GCA_030765045.1 Tenodera sinensis
CTATGAGGAGGAAACAGATTAATTAAATTCACGTCTTCAATAGGTAAACTTATTCAAGCTACAAGCCTTGTAAACCGAGTTTAAATATTGGTACAAAAGTTAGCGATCACGGACTTCTGGAACTAACAAAACAACATCCTCTTCCTTTTTTAAACACATGTTTGCAACACAAATTTAATGTCTTCACCTAACAATACGTAACCTACTTCTGCAGAGCTCTCTCTCAACTTTTATCGGTGTTTTAAATCTGCACTCATGTTAAGTTTGTTTACTAAAGTTTGCCAGGTGTTCTATCTGCTTCACTTTTCCTTTACAAGTAAGTGAAACTGCAGGCTGTGGCTTTTACCAAATAAAAGGGTTTAAACTTTTAACTCTTTTCGTGGAGAAACCTACACACGAAAACGTAAATGTAATTTCTAAAAACAGAGTAAATTCACCGCTAATTCAGATTCCTTTAATATAAATTACTTACCATAAGGAGTTTTGAATGCTCAGTTTCAGTAAATTATAAATAATGGATACTTGTGACAAGTATTCCAAAAGTTGCCATAAAAACACTGTTTGAACAGATACATAAATTGAAATACAATGGATTTTCTAACAGAAACCCAAAATTAGATGTGCTTTTCGCGTTCGTTACTCAGAAGCATCTACTATCAATGCCTTGTTGCTATTTTTGGACTGAAAAACGTACACCTGCAGGTACATTTGGGAGTAAAAGAATTATTACACCAATTGCTTTTCCCTCTGTATGATTTCCACAATTATCCAACTAATTATAGGTTCCGTATAACTTTTATCAGGAGTCTCTATGATTTGCTTAAAAGAAACGAAACAAAAACTACAAGAAATAAACCTAAATTAACCAGCGATTTTATATTCGGTGCCAAAAGAACGGGACAGAAATAATTTCTCTAAATGTATTCAGCTATGATTCATTTAAACAAGACGAGATGGCCAACTAAAATCTCCTTGTTTATATCGGTTACTTGGTCTCAAAGTGTACAGTGATTATAAATGCTTCTGATGTGCTGCACTCACATGACTTTCTCTGCTTTTGTTCAAACCATTCCTACAAATGCTTATAGCATAGAGTGATAAATTGCGTTTAAAATACGCTGAAAATAATCAAAACAAAATAAAGTCTAAAATTAGCTCTCACGATAAAAATATTATAGCCAGTGCCATTTTTTCTGGGAGAACGCCGGGGAACGCATTCCCCTAAGCATATTCTGAGGACAAAATTTAAAAACCACGAAACTTCCCAATTAGAGAAGTAGGAAACGCGATTTTATAACTACTAATGGTTTTATTAACATTTTTTGGGTTGACTTCCATTTCAAGAGGTTATATTAGCGATAGAAGCGATCACAACTTCTCTGGAAGCGTCAAAAATAAACCCAAAACAACAAGAAGAACAACCACACTGCTATTTATCTTCTCAGCGACTTTCTTGTCTAGTACTGGTTAATTCGTGATGATGAATAGCGTAGTGTGTGCATGTGATCTGAGCAGAGAATTGAAATCAGTACTCTTTGGATATGAGAGGATCTGTTCCCGTTTGTAGGTATCGTTGCAGTGGTACCATTTGCTGTGGTAGACGCGGTAACGAGTTGTTTTTGTTTACGCCTAGCGGCTTACCGCCGCTTGTAGTGTACTGGGTGTATTGTACCCTGTGCACGTGGTTTTTCGAGTTAGAAGACGCGATGAATCGAAAAATGAATGCATTTCAGAGTATAATGTACGGAGTTCAATGATGGTGGATGCAACCGAAAACGAAAGCAGTGAACTGCCCGACTTAGTAATTTCTTGTGTTACATGTAGGTTGTTTAGACTTAAAAGTAAACAACTCCAGCCCGAGAGTTCCCCAAAAGGTTATGTTTTTACAGAAAAAGATAACTTATTATAACTGAAAGTGATAATTTAAGCAGTAATATGCTTTATATAAATCTATTATTCGCATAAATGTGCTTTTTTGTTCCATATAAGAATTTTAAAATACGTGAAATTACTTCACGATTGCTAGCAACGAGACAATAGACAAGATTAACAAGATTCAACAAATGGATTGTTAATACAAATTTTTTTTTCAAAGAGAGGAGACCTTTACTTCCTAAAATGCGTGCGAAATGTGTAAATTCGCCTTACGAAACCTCAGGAATACTCCACGGAAGGGTAGCTACATATACAAATATATGTGAACAAAAACGAACAGTCATCTAAAAACCAAAGTTGGCATTTAAGTTTAATGTCTTTCAAGGATGCGACACAAAGATTTTCAAGAATATAGCCGCACCCTAAACTACCCTTTACATGGCAAATTTTTCGAAAATTTTGATTTTCTTAAAAATGACTAACGATTTTGATTAAAATGTCATATGTCTGAGATATTTTTATGACAAATGAAATGTATATGGCTATAGCCCCTGTAGTTGTATCTACTCTGGGCGACTTTTGCATAACTAGTAAACCGTTAGAGATAGGCCAAATCATACTATACAAAAATGTAGATCTTACTAAAGTACACAATTTATGTCCAAATAAATTCTCTTGTAAAGTGAACCATTTCGGAGATATTCCTTGTTATATGTGCGAGTTTCGGAAAACAAATCAATTGTGAAAAAGAACATCGTTGCTCATTTTTTATATGTTAAGCATTCAAAGAGAACGGGATCTCAAAGCTTTAAAATATGTGACTATTGCTCAAAGCCTTCTGTATTCTAATATTCCCCTTGCACTTACAAGGAAATAAGCAATAAGATAATTTCTGCAAATGTCTATCTCAACTAACACGAAGAATATATAAGAACAAGAGTTTGTAAGAATGGTTAATAAAAGAGTAGAGAAAGTCACGTTAGTGCTGCACATCATATTTTTCTTTTTATCTTGAAACTGTACTAGGTATTTCAAATCAATCTTTCAAGTGGAGATAGTCGTTTTAATATTTTTTATTAATGGTATATTTTTCTGTTCCAGCAGAACCGTCAAGTTTGTGGTGGACATTATTTACATAAATGAGTGATGTGAAAACAGCTTAATGAGAATAAAGTTAAGTGTATCTCGGCTGAGTAAATTGATCTAACAAACCAAACTTCAGGTAACAACAGGAGTAATTTCCCCCAATACCGCCTCCTAATTTATGCTTAACCCGAGCATTGACAGGTTCCCAGAATTGGAGTGCAACTGTTACTAAATTTTATTGGAGTGCAAGTGCCACCGACTGAGTATGAAGTTGAAAATGGAATGCTAATCCGATGTACTAGAATAGACACTAATGGAACCTCTTCATTTCATTTAAATGGAGTGATATAAACCCATGACCTGCAGAATACAAATTTCGGTTATCACACGAACCAAATCCTTCACACGAGACTACTTTGTATCAATGTAAACTCTAAAGGAAAGTATCCTCTTTAAGAAGGGTTTTCAAAGGTACTTTGAGACAGTTTTCCTTTGTAAACTCTCATAAGAAAGTTAAAATACACAGGCCTTGGGAAGCCGACAGTCTTAGTTAGAGAAAAATAACGCTTCAAAGAAAACGTGTAGAGAATATACTGCATATGAAATCTGCATGGGAAAAGTAAATTTTAGTATATACAGTGTATCTGTAATTCCAGAGCTATAAGTCATGGCAAGCCGGATTAAGCCGGAATAAAGAAGACAAAAAGTCAATCAGATAAATATTAAGTTTTGTCATTGTATATAACATAATAATAGCTTACCCATCGCAACGTCCGCAGATAAGAGTTCTCATGCAAATATCGACAGTTTGAAACGGAAACAAGTAGCAAAAGGCAAGGAACTGAGATCCTGCCTTAGAAACAAAGGTAAAACAGAGAGCCATCTTACCACATACAAATATCTAAACTATTACACCAGTAAATAACATAAAACGAACATACAAAATAAATTAAGGAGACATACATATATCTAGGAGTTATTTCAGGGTTGTTATGCCGCGATCTACTGGAGTTTAAATAATAATCAGACGTTTCGTCCACAACTGCGGCGGACATCTTCAGTGGCGTCTGGGCCCGGAAATAACTCCTAGAAATATTGACTCCGGCCGTGAAAGTTTACGCTCTGTCATAAGCCATAGTTTCAACTTTAAATTTCCAAATTATTGCAATTGCAGAAAATATATTTCTCCTAAACATTTTAAATTTTACCTGATAAAGGCTTGGGAAAGTAGAATCATTTTAAGCTGTTTTCTCTACTGACACACAGAGCTGAATTATAAATACTGTCCCTGCTGGCAATTTGAAATGAGCTACGGGTATAGAATTCTCAGGTTTGTTAAGTAGAACAGTTCATCTTCTCTATATTGTGTTCGAACTCTGAATGTGCTCCTTTTCTGCGATTTCTTTTTACCTAATCTAGAGCTTCATTCAGGACATTTGCTACACTGTTATTGAAATCTAAAGGTTTATGCTCTGTTTAGACTAAAAAACAAAAGTGTTCGTCGGTAAACTTTGCTACTTTTTCTGAGTAGCAAATTAGTGACGAACTTCTTAAAAACAAGACCTTTGTTATTTGCTAGTTAATGAAAGAAAATTGGAGATGAGACAACTGCGATCCTTCACCAAAATTAATATAGCATCACACACGAACTTAGGTTCAGATAACACACGCACACACACACACACACACATTCTCTCTCTCGAACCGTTTTCTAAAAATCTGTTACACTCACATGAACTTTCTCTACTCTTGCACTAACCATTCTTACAAACCCTTATTCCTATATCTTCTTCGTGTTAGTTCAGATAAACATTTATAGAAATTATCTTATTGCTTATTTTCTTGTAGGTGTAAAGGGAATATAGGAAAAGAGTAGGCTTTGTGCGACAGTCAAATGTTTTAAAGCTTTAAGAACCCGTTCTCTTTGTACGCTTCACATATAAATAAATGAACAACGATGTTCCATTTCACGAATATATTATTATTATTATTATTATTATTATTATTATTATTATTATTATTATTATTATTATTATTATTATTATTATTATTATTATTATTATTATTATTATTATTATTATTATTATTATTATTATTATTATTATTATTATTATTATTATTATTATTATTATTATTATTATTATTATTATTATTATTATTATTATTATTATTATTATTATTATTATTATTATTATTATTATTATTATTATTATTATTATTATTATTATTATTATTTTGTTGTTGTTGTTATTGTTATTATTATTATTATTATTATTATTATTTTGTTGTTGTTATTGTTATTGTTATTATTATTATTATTATTATTATTATTATTATTATTATTATTATTATTATTATTATTATTATTATTATTATTATTATTATTATTATTATTATTATTATTATTATTATTATTATTATTATTATTATTATTATTATTATCATCATCATCATCATCATCATCATCATCATCATCATCATCATCATCATCATCATCATCATAATTGTCAGAATTCTTCACCTTGGTACCAATGTTAATAAAATATTGGCAATACATCAATTTCCACTTAAAATTAACACAAGTTTTAACGGAATCAATAAAATAAATACTAATGTTACTGATACACAAATACAGGCGTATTTATAAATAATTGTTTATATTTGAGATTGTATAAAGACTGATGCTCGATTTATGCATCTCTTAAGAGAAAAATAAAAATCGGTTAAGCAGAAAACTAATCAAAAAATAGTGTAACGATTATTAAAATATTTACCCTTTGGCACAGCAAGGCAAAATAAATAAGTTCACATTATTCCAAGACCATTTAAATTTCGAGAGATTGCGAACTGAAATATCTGTTCATTAAGGTAGGAATAAAGTAACATGTATGGCCCTACGTGTAAGTATTGGACGTATTCCGAAAATGTTATTCTTCTATGCCCCAAACGGCCTGTAATTTTTGTAAAGGACATGACTGTTTTGTTTCACTTTTTGAATGTATGTGAAACATCTTAAAAGTAATAGATGAAAAATGCATTGTGTGAAATTCTTTGGAAAAGCAAAAGTGCTGAGATTCACGTTTCCTAAATTACACTTTAATAAGTAATATATATTTAGTGTTAGTTACAGAAATAGAGGTTTAGTAATAAGAGAATCAAGTTAGAACACGACCGAACAAAGTTACTTATCCTAATTTAATAATCTACTGTCTACAATATTTTATCCACGTTAAGAGTATTTAAGTACATGCCGTACATTTACTTTAATGAAGTTTAATATGGAAACGATATTTTTAGAAAAAAAAAAAAAACAATGTGGTTTTGAAAAAAAAAAAGCAGACGCGATTCATGAACATGCATTCATATATTCTGGAATTTTGGATGCTAGTTTCATATCTGAATTTACAGTAAAAATAAATGAAGGTAACTTTCAAGGTTCACAAGGAAAATAGTTTGAAAGTAGTCCAAAAATATTAACAAGAATAATAAAAGATGATCATCTTTAAAGTGTGTTTTACGTTTTGTTGAACTTGTGTTTTATGTTTTGTGGTTTGTTGGAACATGAACTATAGATTTTGTTCATAGTAACTACAAACTAAAGCATCACTGATTATTAGGAAGTAGGTAAAAGAGTTTTAGTTGCATATGTTACCTGTTATATACCTATAAGAGCAATCCACAATGTCAAAGTGAAAATAAGTTTAGAAATTAAATTTTGGTCATTTGGGGGCTGGGGCAAGCAATAAGTTTGTGTATGTTCGCAGCTTACTATCACATTTAAATGTACAATCTCTTCACAAAACGATCTTCTCTCTTTAACCACCACCATCACCACCGCCGCCGCCGCCGCCGCCGCCTCCACCACCACCACCGCCGCCGCCGCCGCCTCCACCACCACCGCCACCGTCACCGCCGCCACCACCACCGCCACCGTCACCGCCGCCACCACCACAGTCTTTTCTCTGGTCTGCTAATGTTTCTTTTGCCTATTGCTTTGTAGTCTAATAGCAGTTTTGGAATGTGGTATTCTTTCATTCTTTCCACGTTTTTTTTTTTTTTTTTTTTTTTTTTCATATGTATATTGATGTATCTTCTCTGTTAATTCAAAAATGCCTAATTCCTTTGTAATGTCATCATTCCTCCTTTTGTCTAACAAAGCGTAGCCTGCTATATTCCTTTGGAAGCTTATTTCTGCAACCTTTGTTTTCTCTCTTCACTTTTTCTTGATGTCCAACATTCTGAGTCATATAGCACATGGGTACTGCCATAACTTTATAGAGTTGTAATTTAGTTTCTTTCCTACTTTGTTTGAGGTTTAGTGTTACTGTTTCACATGCAGTTTAATTTATTAATCTTATCTCTTACATCATTATTTTTAATATATGATCCATTGCAGCCTGAAGAATACACATAATTTATTTGTCCCATCATTTTTCCTTCTAAAATAATTTTAACTTTTGATTGTACTGGACCCTTGGAATTCAAGAACTTTTGTTTTCATGTTTAATGCATTGGTATTTGGCTTTTTGTAAATTTTCCTCTGAGCTACAAATTAGAACTTGGTCATCTGCAAATAAAATTGTGTCTAAAAACCTATCCTTAATCTTAAAATGAGTATGTAGACGTATTTTGAAACATTTTGATATATTTTAGATATAAATAATTAACATTGTCGTAGAATTCAGTTCACATTTAAAACGGTGGGTCATTGTGAAAGCATACATAGCAGTCTCTGTTGTAGAGACGGCTGTATGCTCTCTCTGGGAACATCCTGTATGGCCTTACTCCATTCATTACACTTCATAGAGAATAGCATTATACGTATAAGCTAATGGAGTAGCATTTCAATCCTTTGGGGGGCCCTTTCTAACGTCTGCGACTGCCGACGAAGGGAAGGGATTATGCACTAACGGGGACTTACATTATTGCGCGAGGGAGTGAATCTAAAATCACGGCATCTACTGCACCACTCAACTGCTTCAATTAATTTAGGCCAGTTATGTGGAATATAGTTTGTCTTCTTTGTAGCGGTATTTTATTTTCATTTGTACCAGAGAGCATTTAACAGGAATAACTAAACGGCCTAGAATTGCAAGGAGGTTCTAACAAATGTGAGATTTCTACAATAAGGCATGAAAATACATGAGTTGCATTATGTTTATAACCTACTTATATGGTGTGGAGGTCTACCTCATGTTCAGGAAGCTCCATGAAGAATTTAAGTTATTTATTGGAAAAAAGAAAATCAATAATGGATCAGCTTTCATTTTTATTTCAACCTTCTCAATCATTTTATGTAATAATTTTATAAGGTTATTTCTTTATATTTTTATCAGAAACGTCCTGAGCTCGAATCTCAATTAAGCTAACCCGTCGGTAAAAAATGAATGAAAATGACAAAAGTTTTCATTTTCATTTTTATACCATAATTAAGCTTAATCCTTTGGCTTTGATTTCCATTTTTTTTTGCAACGGCGCCCTTTAAATGGAGTAATGAAGGGAATTACCATGCATAAAACTATGTTATGGAGATACCAAACCTTAACTTCGCTTTTCTCCGTTTATGATTTTTCGTTTGTTCAATATGATCCTTTGAGCATAGTTTTGCAGACATAATCTTGAAACTTGGCAAACACATTGTTTAAGACATTTTAATTAAAACATATCTATCGATTTTATTGTCTCTTAATTCAAAAGGTTTATATTTATTCCAACTTATAC
Source organism: Tenodera sinensis (assembly GCA_030765045.1). Taxonomy (NCBI): domain Eukaryota; kingdom Metazoa; phylum Arthropoda; class Insecta; order Mantodea; family Mantidae; genus Tenodera; species Tenodera sinensis. The sequence goes on from CM060967.1 coordinate 53,389,109, forward strand.
AGATACAACGCTATTTTAGGAAATTACGATATTTTATTCTTCCAAATGGTATAACATGCACAACGACACTAGGTAACCTTTGCATCCCTGTGCACTATAAACTGACTAAAATTTTGAATGTCTTGTTTGAAAAATATGTTCCAATATCTATTTCTACTTTCTCTAGTACGTATAGTAAGCAGGGGAAGTATTGTATTCCATCAAACAATTCGATGTCAAGGTTTCACCGGGGATGTTTTAAGGCCCCTGAATGGAAAAAAATACCATTTTTAGAAAAATGTCCGTCTGTGTGTGTATGCACATAAAACTTCATTCACATCATCACTATTTTGATGCACTGTTTTCGAAATATTTATAGATGCGGTTTATAAGTACATGAGGCATACATCAAGTCATTGTTGTTTTATTGAAATTTAGCTCCAATTACTGCGCACCTTATAACCTCTCTCACATGTGTATAATTGTCCTATCCTATCCCTAAAGTAATATTCTGACAGTTCCTTTATGCTCTAGTCTTCGAAGTAGACTCTAACTCATTCTCTATTAATTTAACATCGAGTTCTTACCTCGTTGTTAACTTCTATTGACAGTTTTGTCATCTATCGTAATAATCGCAATTGCAATTACTATGTTAAAAGGTCATCTACCACTACAATGAATCTTGTCTAGTGTAAACGGGCTCTAATGACCTATTTTTCGACGGGCCCTTACGCCCCACCACTCAGCGTGAACAATACCTTATATAATTACATTATATATGAGTTTATTTTAGCGTTTATCAGTTATTTAAATAGTGTTAGTTAATTGTAGTTAATATTTATCTATGTATAATATTTGGTTCTGTAGACTGTCCATATTTAGGGAAACAAGCAGGTAATAGATCTCTTCTGCTTTTTATTTTTTAATATTTTAAATAATATTGTTTACATTATTTAGATAAACAATAACAAAATCTAATGGTAACACGTATAAAATACCTGAATTGAATTAAGCTTTTATAAATACTTTTTCAAGCATTCCTGATAAATAGCTAATTTTGCTTCTTTCGAATATTTGATACGAATTTAAATGAACTTTTAAATTTATTTCTAACTAAATCTCCTCTTTTGAAAAAATAAATGCACTAAGAAACGAAATTAGGAATGATGCAATAATAGAAAGTTTAAATATTTTAATAAGACAAGAAACTGCAACTAAATAAACACTGGATTTAGCACCTTCTGCGAATTCCAGAAAAACAAACTAAGAAAACAGATCTTTCATTATCATTTAAATGAAAGAAGAGGTGTGAAAGGTGCAGCCCCCCCCCCCCGAATGACTTCTGAGAGGTATAAGTTCATTTTGGTCTACCTTTATCAATGATGGTGGCGGTGAGTGATAGTAGCGGTGGTGGCGGTGATGGCGGTGGTGGCGATGGTAGCGGCAGTAGCGGCGGCGTGGTGATGGTAATAGGGGTGGTGGTGAAGTAACTAAAGACATTTTACGTAAGAGGTGGGCAAAGGTTCAGAAAAAGCAAAAAACAAAGAAACAAAAAAAAAAAAAAAAAAAAAAAAAAAAAAAAAAAAAAAAAAAAAGAAAGAAAAAGAAAACAAAGACAAAATGATAAAAATCATCTGGGGCAATAAATTATCCTATACTGCTTACGTGGAATGTACGGGAAGGAATCGTGAATCGGAAGAAGTTCGGATCCAAAATGCACTAGATAAACACAAATAATTCATTATAGATAGAGAAAAAATAAAACATAGGGGAGGACTAGGATTTTAGCAAATTTTGGTTATGATTGATTGAAAATGTAATTTAAAAGGACTTAAATAATTTAGTGCCACGACAGGCACAAATGCCACATAAAATAGTGTTCTATGAAGATAATGTAGCAAAGGGGTGTCTTGGGATAGTGTATTATTCTTAGAACAAATAATATTTAAAGACAACTTATCAGAAGAATGAAATGTCAGGTTACTCTATGGAGGTGTTGTAACTTCGAAGAAAATGGACAAAAGGCGAAGTGATTTAAGCGAAGGGTGTTTCCTTGTCAATATTCTGTGCAGATACCAACAACGGAACTTCTGTATATTTCGAAAATACGTTGACACACAACAGGAAACTTCTAAATCTTAACCCTGATATAATAACGTATCGAAGTAACTTCACCGTACTGATCCCGCCAGAAAATTCAGTTTCTTTCACTAGATTCTGAATCACGTTCGCGAAGGTAGAATTGATCCACTTTTAGCGCTCTTTGCTGAAGAAGTCTGGTTTTAACCTTCATGGTGCAACAAACTTTCAAAAGAAGATACCTAAGTTCGAAGAATCCAAGGTACGTCTTGCAACGTCTTCTTTAAATTAAAGTAGATACCGAGTGAGTCTCAAATATATATACTCGTAGATAGCATCTTTCCTGCTCACGTGCCATCTCAATCTGATATCAACTGCTTCACCCTTTAGCTGGGATACTGTTGAATAAAGGATGGCCAGTGTAAAAATCCGATGTGTTGCACTCACGTGACTTTCTCCACTCCTGTACTAACTATTCTTACAAACTCTTATTCCATTTTCTTCTTCATCTTAATCGAGATAAACAATTGCGAAAATTATCTAATTGCATATTTCCAAGGGGAATATAAGAATGCAGTAGGCTTTGAGTGATAGTCAAATCTTTTAAAGCTGGTCGCTATATACAGGCTTTGAAATGCCAAGCCTTTGCACTACCAAGAGATAAAAAAGTGAATAATGACCTTCCATATCAGAAAAAGTATTGCAAAACTCACACAAATAACACGAAATATCTCCTAAGTGGTTCATTGCCCAACAAATGCATTTGGATATAGCTTGTGTGTTTTAGCGAGATCTAACAATTTTGTATAGTAAGATTTGGCCCATCTCTTACGGTTTACTAGTTATGCAAAATTTATCAGGAGTAAACACGACTACACGGACTACAGCCAGAAAATTCAAAATATACATTTCATTTGCCATCAAAAATATCTTAACTGTATGTTACAGTTACAGCCATTTTTGAGAAAATCAAAATTTATATTATGTATATATAATATATAATATATTATACATGTATAGGTATGTAATATATAATATATTAAGAGTATTATAATTATTATTATGATTATGATGATGATGATGATTATTATTATTATTATTATTATTATTATTATTATTATTATTATTATTATTATTATTATTATTAGAAGAAGAAGAAGAAGAAGAAGAAGAAGAAGAAGAAGAACATCAAGTGACAGAAAAGTAACTGAACTGGATTTTGTTCTTTTGTCACATTGGTGCCATTAGTGCCAATTTTCTCAGATTGTGATTTTTGCACACACAAGAGTACCCAAAGAAGAAACAAAAATAGACGTAATACTTTGGAGGGACAAAGAATAACTTCACAACACTACTTGTAATCTTTGAATGGTATAATGTAAATAAGCTCAATGAATGGGAAAAGTATAGCAGTAGGTATATTGTCATTTATCTGCACTGTGCATAGAAGACGACACACGCCTGCATGTAACATTAAAATACGCTTAATTCCAAGCTATTCATATAGTTATATGAATGAACGTCTCCGACTATGGTGCTGTTTAGAATTAAGACGATTTGTTTTCCATCTTTCCCCTTTCATTCCGCTTCCTTAATATATTTTAGGTAAGCTTTTAGGTTTCGGAGCATATGCATATGCTGGGCAGATGGTGCTATGCTTGCTCGAAGGAAAAGTAATTTAGAGAGCTGCTTGTTCGTTCATTACCCTCTATACAAGCCCAACACTGGAACGGATCTTCGAGCCTGGAACTGTTCGGGAGTTCCGCACGTCTCTGTAGTCTGTCCGTCTGTGGCCTTAATCTCCTGTAGTTCGTTCACTGACGGGTGTTAATCATAACCGGAGCTAGGGCAAATATCCACTGAACGGAAACTCAACGTAACTACCACACATTGAACATTTTAGTGAAAGAATTTGGGATAAATAATTTCACGTGAATGGAGAAAACATACAGTATAGGTTGTGTCATTCAGAAATGCCAAATTGTAAAGAAAAATGTTAAAAAAAACACTGTAATACACAAAAATGTAAATCATTTGTTGTATCGTCAGTAGTAAGAAGACTGAACAACAAGAAGCTTCACCACTACTATTTCTGTGTGAAATAGTGATACACGTCATTTTATAAACTACGCCATCCTGAGTTTAAAAGTTATATATGACGTCTAATTTTTAAATTAGATCTGTTTTTACACCCCTGACTGACTTTCACAGTTTCAGGCTACCTGTATTGCCCCTTTCCACTCTCCACACTGCTCATGTGTAGTCACAGCGCGCACATATTGCAAGCAAAAGGACATTTGTCCTAGCTGTAGTCATATCAAATCTGTGTAGATCACAATGTGTGATATATGTTCCCCTCCGTGTATAACATATATCCTGTAAAAGAATAAAAGAGGCTAAACTAAGGTTGTGCTAGTATATAAATTATCATACTGAATCAGCACCAATGGTGGGTGTGATTTCTTTCCTATCATTAAAGGTAGTGTTTTCGGGAAGCAGAGTTTGCCATTTCATTTTCCATTATGTTAATTGCTGGCACCTTCCATCACATGCAATACCATGTTACACTTCAGGCATATCCTGCAGCTCCTTGCTGACGGGCTCTTGATCCCTCCAGCGACAAACAATATTAATCTGTTTGGAACGTATATAAACCAGGAACCAGGAACATATGTAATGCCTGTATTTAAAATATCCCACCCCTCTATAAAAACCGTCCAACAATGATCATTATAATGTGTGAGGTTCAAGTTGACACATGGAAAGTAAAAAAAGATAGCACTATACTCCAAAGGGCATTTGGTAATCTTTAACTGCCTAATTTCAATACCTTTACTATTTAAATTCTAGATTACGAAGGCTTTCCTATTTCCCAACACTTGCTTGTATCAATCCGAAAATCAGCTAAAGGACGGCTGAACATATCAGGGTATTGTCCATATTTCTGTAAAATCTCTTCCATATTTCAAGTGTTTCTTAGCACTTGGACCGTCATTAGCGCACCTTCCCCTCCTAGGCCCGTCAGGTAGCAGCACATTGGTCTGTTTCAACTTAAACCTCTCCACCATATTCTCTTGATATATCTTAGAGAATGGCGATATTACTTTCCTAAATATATGTATTCCGCCCGTCAGTTATGTTGCTAACTCTAGCCTTTTCTTGGAACTCTTTCATGTTTTTGCTTCCAGGTGAACGAGTGAGCTGTGCGTCTTTAATTGGATTACTATCGTTAGAAGTCTTTAATATACAAGATCTTCCGCTTTCTCGTTTATGAATAGCTCACTCACGCGCTGGACACCTTTTGCGTGGTTACTCTGTCCGTACTCCGGTGTGCGACGTACGACTCTCGTGTCGCATGTTCTGCTTGATTGCCCCCGATTCGCTCGTGAGCGCCAGTCACTTGGACTGGATTTTACGTACATTGCGCCCAATTTTTGACAACAGTCAGTAGCTGTAGATGAGATGCTGTGGTTTGTCGCCAATATTGGGTTCATCAAGCAAGTTTAACTTCAATTTTTTTTTTCTTTTACAACTTTTAAACTTGTGGACTGTAATGTCCTATTTTAACATTGTGTTGTTCTATCCTTTTAGCCTTTTAGCTTCTAGGATATGCTTATATTAGTTTCGTTTCTATCTAATGACAGAGGTAAGCGAAAATGCAAATCGTGGGACTTCAGGAGGTTATTCGCATTCCAACTATTACTTCTCTCAAAAAATGATGCCTTTTACTTTTTAAAGAAAATACCACAGCACTTCTTTTTGTAACTAACTTGAAGTTCAAGTGAAATAATTGAAAATAAATTATACACACTCTGTTCTCCTTTTTATTACTCAGTTTATCTAATTGGGTTGACTAGAAGTTGTGTATACTAGGTGATTCTATATTACCCATGCATGTTGAATTGATAGGTTTATAAGTAAACATTCCTCTAGACATATTTACTTACCTAGAAAAGAAAAAAGAAAGACGCAAATTGTCTTTATATTTATATTAGCATAGTTAGTGAGCGATTGTGTTGTTGTAGTGTTTAAGGCCCGCTTTTAATACTACAGCGCCGCAGGCGGTGACACTGATGACAGATGAAGATGGAGCACCGGTGGAATGAGATGGCGGGGGAAACCGGAGCACCCGGAGAAAACCCGTCCTGACGCCGCTTCGTCCACCACGAATAACACATGCGTTAGTGAGCGACTATTATCGTTTTTGTCACTAAGTAAAACCAAACGATATAAACTGTTTCTCTTTTGTTTTGAACCTAACTTGCCAGCCTACTAATACACTTAACACAGGTTGTTTAGCAGAATGATCAACTAACGCCCAACAACCGAGCGAATTACATCTCGCGAATTTCCCGCTCCTCCATTTCATTGTATCTTCATTTGAGTCCGGTCTTTTAGGGTAGGCCATTTGGCGATGGGCGAGTTTGGTACTGCTGTGGGCGGAACTTTGCAAGCTCTAACTACTGTTCTCGCGGGTGGGTGGCGTTGTAGTTGCCTGACCGGCGGCTGCTTAGCGAAATCTGCTGCCCGAGATGAAGACTTTCCAGCAAGCGCTAGGAATTCTCACGCTGGCTCGCACTACTCGCCGGCGTTTTAACACGCCAGTAGTCTCACTTTGTCCCTTCCACTCGGGATGCGACATACAACAACTCCAACAGTTGGCTCAGTGTGTAATCCCCTCCGTCCATACTCCACCTCTATTTCAACCTCTAACTCCAAATATGTCCTTTACTTTACTGTTTGATGTTCACCACGTACTGGATGCCGTTATTCATTGTTTTATTTCTACTCTGATGTCTGTTCCTGGTCTTCTATAACTTTTTATGTTTGACATGTTTTATACGTTGTGGTGCTGCTACTAAACCAGTCAACAATTCTCTTTAACATTTATAGAGCATGACAAACCTCAAAGATCAATCATCACGCTGTTTAGCTCTCAAAGAGCACATCATGATATGTGTGTATGTGTGTGTGTCCTATATACAGGATAGAAGAGAAGTCATTACATTAACTTAAACCAGTGATAGATCTCACTATTTGGAACACATTTTGTATCTTACGTCTTTGTCTCTGACCATTTCCAACGGAGATATTTTAGTTTTGTCGAAAACAAGCTCACAACACTGCAGATTATGTGGGTGCCACTTTTACTAGACCAGTACATAAACAAACACCGCAGAGTGGTGTCTCGTGAACGTAAAAAAATACCATGCCATGTCCTTCAATGTTTTCTGTGCCAGTGTAGGCCAATCAGAATCATTAGCTCACAAAACATTACACCACCCTGGAAGCGACTGACCTGTTTGCATTCAGAACCCACCTCAATTCCCCGACCAGCCTCTACGCAACGTTGCCGAGTTACTTCACGTCTGAAAAAGCTATTCGGAACATTCATTTAATTCTTTTAAGTGATTAATTATTTCAAAAGCCTGGGGGCATCTATGTATCTTACAAGTAACAAGCTATTATCTTCGTATACTCTTGTGGAATAACACATCCAATTTGGAACAAAAAAACATTTATTTTTTCGAGATTGGCTGACCAAAGAACAAAATGCCATTAGAGTTTTTGTTTATGCCTCTAGGAAGCACATATTAGAAGGAATGTAATAATACCTATATGTATATCATATATATTTTATGTATATAATATACATCCATAGTTTAGCTTAATAATTCAAGATTTTCTATGATATCATATAAATACAAATGTAATAAGCTTTTTTAACTTAAATTCAAAATGTAGTACATGCTTATGTAATAATACCTACAAAAAAACTCTTCTTTAGTTGCACTGTTTTTCAGAAATTTAACCTCAAATTGTATACCTTCATAGTGCTCATGAGTCATGAATACACTTAACTATGTATAGGAATATTAGCAATGTTACTATTGCACACAAAATACCTTCCATGGTAAATGTTGACACAGCTGTTAAATTACAACGGTCTACAACGAGTGTAGCTTTCTTTTTCAGTCTAATTATTGGCATAACTGCAGAAGTAATCTTTCTAACAACGGGGAATATTGTCCAAGAAAATTATATCGTATGCTATATAAGTCTATATAAGTACGAATATAGGTACACCTTAAGGCGGTGTTACATTGTAATTTAATATAAATCTCGCAAAAATTGCCATATGTATTCCACTACATTAACATACTTTGAGGCCATCTTTTATAATTTATTTTGACGTTTTCTATTTTAAATAGCTATATTTATATTCAGTCCCCTATCCAGGGAGACTCAAAATGGAGGCACTCGAAAGCTGTGTTTTTCCAGTGCTATTATACGGTTGTCAGACATGGGCTCTCAAAGCCAAAGAGAGAAACACTCTACAGATATGCCAAAGGAAAATTCAGAGGAAGATCCTTGGCATCTCTCTGAAAGATAGAATATCAAACACCTTGATACACAAGATGTCAGCAACGCTAGACATAGCACAACAGGCTACGAAGACCAAGTGGAAATGGGGCGGCCACGTGATGAGGCTGCAAGATGGCAGATGACAGCACGAGCTACCACATAGGACCCTTACATCGGCAAGAGACTCCCAGGAAGACCAAGACGCAAATGGTCAGACTTGTTCAGAAAACAAGTAGAAATACAGTGGACCACCATAGCCAGAAACAGACAGGAGTGGAAAGAACTAGAACAACAATTAAGTGACCATGTTTAGTGCATTATGTACGGTACCCTCTTACGCGGACTAGCTCACCACGTGAGTGTTTCAAAGCAGCTACCCCTACTTGTAGGAGGCCTTTGCCCTCAATGGGACATCACAGCCTATTTTCATTTCATTTTCATTCATATTTATTTATTGTAGGTCAATGTCAATTTTGAAATTTTAGCTTTATAAAACCTTTTCCAGCTCATTCATGGTTTCAAAGTGTTCCACGCAATTCAGTTTTCATCAACTCTTCTAAAATTTTTAATTTAGATTTCCAATACACATGCAATTAACGTTGCATATAATTTTTAACGGATTTTGAATTGCTGAGTTTAAAGCTACATAAAAGATAAAAAAGTATAAATTTCAAATAACTAAACTTGAGGCGGAAACCCGCGCCCGCCGATTAAAACCCGCGTACCTATGTAATAATTTGTATATCATTGAAAATGGAATATAGGCTTTACCTGACAACTCGACTGGTGGGCTGAGGGTACAGGCAGGGAAAGTAACGGTGCCTCGAGAAGGCAACAACCCCTGAAAGAAAGGGAATAATAGGGTTGAAAAACCCAACGCGTGAAGATGTACGTGCCTAATTGCAAGGTGAAGCTGGCCAAGCGGAAGGGCCGAGTTGAGAAATACAGTTCTTTGGGAGAGGACACTTGCTTGGCAGATCTTCAGGGGGATAGACAGACGTGTGCGTTACGCGGATCGCAATACTTCATGGTCTTGTGTGTCGGAAGGGGGCATGAGTAAAGTGAAGTAAACACTAAAAGAAATAGAAGACTTCAATTTATTACCTGGACATTCCTCAGCTGGACAACCCTGAGATAAAGATCTCGTGCTCAAAAACCACACTGTAAAAAGCCGGAGCAATCAAGAGCACCCACGCTTTCCCGACCTACCCCTTCCCAAGTAGACCAGAAACATACACCCATCCAAAAATCCCGCACCAAAATGGCACCCAACGTGTCATAAACTACCCACACCAGCACCAAACTACGTCCACGAAGACCTCATCAACTTCAGCAGCGACCTCGTCCGAGCTGGATTTCACCGCTACACAGACCGCCGCGCAGAGAACGACACCGCCTAGGAAGCATCACACCGAAGGACACCACACACATCATTAGTGACCATCCTCAACACCCAACACGTAAACGAGGTAAACTGTTCATCACAACAACAACAACAACAACAACGAGTAAGAACACTTTTATACTCCAGTGACACATCCCGACTCAGGATAGGCAGCCAGTACAAAACTAATTATACACTCGTATGAAATAAGCGTTGACATGGCGGAACAACAGGCCCAAGAACAACAAACACACATTACCGTAGAGGAAATTTCTCCTGAAACTGCACCCAGCCTCACAACTATGATGCAACAGATGCTTCAGCAGTTCCAGAATTTGGAAAGTAGATTACCAGAACAGAGTACACAGTTAGACAACAAAATAACCACTCAAGGAGCGCAACTTCAAAGTAGCTTAACAGAACAGAGTAAACATATAGAACAACAAAAACAAGCCCTGGATAGCATTTGCCTAGGCCAAAGCAGAATTGAAGCAGAATTCCTAAACTTGCGCACAGAAGTGCATGACACGCAAAAGGAATTAGAAACTATTAAAGACCAAGTTAATCGTGTTTCGACTACTAGCAATAAGTTGCATGCACAATTGAGCGAGGAGCTGCACTCCACCTGTGAGACATTGGAAAAGCGGCAGCAAAGTGCCGAAGCGAGAACGCAAGCCGAATTTTCTGAAGTAAGAAAAGTTATACAGACGCAACAAAATGAACAGAGACATGAACTCACGAAAATGCAAGATATAATAACACAGGCAGCAGCGGCTCATCGCTCAACACTGACATCTGTAGAACACCACGCGCAAGAAATGGCAGTGCTCAAAGAAGCCATAAATGGGCTCACCATAACAAAGAGCAACCAACCTCAACAAACGTACACTGCCACTTCTAGTGCGTCAGAGAGCCAGGGGATGTTGAACGCGCGTTCTGCGGCGTCTTCAACATCGCCTGCAGAATCGTGTAGTAGTATAAGTCCGGAGAGCACACAGACCCATTGCATGACACATGGTTTCCCCAACCACTACCATCTATTAAACGAAATTGCAGTACCCACTTTTAATGACGCGAGAGACAACGCTAACTGGTATGTAATGGATCTCGAGTCATACTTCCACCTAAAAGCTATCCCAGAATCGTTTAAAACGATAATAGTGAAGAAAGGCCTACAAGGACGATCACTCACTTGGTTTAGGTTAGCGGTAGGCGACCATGCCACATACTCAGATTTTAAACATCATTTCCTCGCCAAATACTGGAATAGCGCAACTCAGTACGCGGTACGTACAAAAATCAACAACGGAAAATTCGATGTACGCGCAAAATCCATGGTGGATTATTTCCTAGACCTCGCCCAACAGAGCCAACTACTGGACCCTCCAATGGAAGAACAAGAATTCATTTCTCTTGTCATAAGGCACTTTCCGGAACAGATAAAGAACCATCTCATTGTTGCCCGACCCAACAGCATAGCCGGAACGCTGGATTTATTAACAGCATTAGCGCCACATATGTCTGAATCGAACCCAGTCCCGCGAAATGAGGTCCCACACAATGAACACATTTTTAGTGGGACGAGGGCAAGAGCCAACTACAATGAGCGCCGATATGACCAGGGTCACACCCGGGAACGCTATCGAGAACAGGCACCCTCATCCGATTCCCGGAATGACCATAGACACCACCAACAGCGTCCACCCCGAGAAAGACCCCATCACGGATACCAGGGACAACGGCACCATCAGATTAATTATGTGCAAATTCGGGGACAACGACGACGAACAAACGACACCGACAGATACCAGAACAGACATACCACACACCGAAGGCAGTACACGAGTAGCCCGCCCCGAGAAAACCCCTCAGGGAGCCAGTGGCAGAATAATGTGCACAACGGCGCGGAAAACGCTGGAAACAGGCACAACATGGCGGATTTCAATATGTACGGAGGCAACAACCATGAGAACTATAACGCCACCCAATGGCACAACACCATCGATAGACCGCAACCCGCGGCACATGCACACAGCCAAGGCGCCGTAAGCCGACAAAAATGGTTTGGCGGTTCACCATTCGTGACGTCCGAGAATGCTACATCAGGTGACGGAGCCACGGCGCAAAATGGTAATCGGGTTTTTAACAATTCGGGAAACTAGAACCGGGTTGGATGAGGTTCCCGAGTCCAACAACGAGGCATATCTTCAACGAAGGGAACAATAACACAGTGTCAATGCTGAATGTACAAAACACGGAAGCAACCAGCCACAACAATGCAAGAGGCAAGGTCGAAATGAAAAAAATTCAGGAAATCGCGGAAACACCACAAGTAGAAATCCTAATCCAAAATGAAACTTTTCTCGCCACCCTAGACACGGGGGCAACAGCATCAGTGTGTAGCCAGCAATTCTTTAACCATTTAACCACGAAAGGGCTAAAATTACAGACACTTCCAACGAAAAACGTATATGCGTTGCTAGCCATAGGAAGAAAAAGACAAAGGATTCAAAAACAGGTAATGATTGCATTTACAACGGGCGGAGAGCACATGGAATTTATCTTCCTAATAATTCCACACCTCGCTGTACAGATACTCTTTGGTAGTGATTTCTTTGACTATTGGCAAGCCCGTATCAATTACGACAGCAAAATATTCACAGTAACGTGTGAAAATAGGGAGGTCATTGTACCTTTCGCTCAGCTGACTGGGGAAGGGCCACAGCTGACTGAAGGCGAACTTCAGTTGGAAAGGGAACAATTCTTCGTTCAAATGGTTCAGGTAAACGAGGGAATATTTTTGGCACACCTCCAAGTTAGGGAGATGATGGAGACAGACGATGAAAGCGACGTTTTTAACTGCGAAAATGTTAGGTATGTGGAAGCGCGTACGGAAGTAAAAACGAGTTATACACCCCTCACGGTAAAAACCGGTTCACTTAATGTCCAAACGCACAGATTGAATGAAGCGTCAGAAATACAATCCCTTGCACCGACCCAAATGATACCTGAAAGCTGTGACCATATTCGCAGAAATATTGAGAGAAGGGTGAATGAAATCCCACACTTAAATAACAAAAATAGACAGAAACTTTTTGACGTCTTGTGGAAAAACCGCTCGGCATTTACTGAGAGAACGGGTTTATTCACCTCATTCCAATACGAATTCCAGATTAAACAAGCAACACCATGGCGAAATAAATGCCGAAACATTCCGCTAGACATTAGACCTGCTGTAGATGCAACCATTAATGAAATGCTGGAGCAGAATATCATACAAATTTCGAACACACCCTTCCTGAACCCACTCTGCATAGTGAGAAAAGCAAATGGTAAAGTCCGTATTACAATTGACGCGAGACACCTAAACCAATACATCGTACCGGACAATTTCCGAAATATAGCCATAGACCAAGTGCTTGCCAGCATAGGCCGAAAAAAATGGTTATCCTCAATCAACCTTACCAACTCCTATCTACAGATTCCACTGCAAGAAAACTTGAGAAAATACACAGGATTTTTATATCAAGGACGTGTATTTGAATATACACGATTGGCCTTTGGTTTATCAGTCAGTGGTAGCGGCTTTCTTAGAGCTATGTATGCAATTTTTGGCGATGCCACCCAAAAGTTTCTAACACAATACGTAGATGACTTCCTCGTCCACGACGAAAGCATAGAGGAACACATACAACACTTGGACTTCGTGATTACAAAATTACGCGAAAATGCCCTAACACTAAATTTGCAAAAAACAACATTTTTTCAGGAGAAAGTGAAATTTTTGGGCTACGTCATTTCTAGAGAGGGCGTATCACCAGACCAAGAGAGAATTAGAATAATTAAAGAAATTCCAGCGCCTAAGAACGTTAAACAGCTTCGCCGGATATTAGGTATTTTCCAATATGAAGCCCGATTCCTGGCGAATTACGCTAAAGAAGTAGCGCCCTTGAGAGAACTACTTAAGAAGAATGTACGGTGGCAATGGTCCAGCACCCAACAACTAGCTTTCGATAGAGTTAAAGAGCTATTTGGTCAAGCTATCTTGCTTGCATGCCCTCAAACGGATAGACCATTTTATATCTACACAGACGCCGCCATTTCTGGTTTCGGAGCAATTCTATGCCAATACGATGACCAGGGTCAACAATACGTTATCAGTACTGCGTCAAGGAACCTGACCAACACTGAGAAGGTCGCTTGCGTGACAGAACAAGAGATAGCAGTCATATTCTTCGCGTTACAAAAATTTAGGCACTACATTTTCAATTGCAAAATCGTCATCTTCACCGATCACGTAAGCCTATCCTTTATTAAGAACTGCAAATTGACCAGTTCAAAGATATCCCGGTACGTCCATGAAATCATGTCGTATGACGTCACCATCACCCACATTCCGGGGAACCAGAACATTTTCGCCGACACGTTGTCAAGAATAAGCACCAAGGGCGAACTACCAGAAAGACAGGGTAACACACAGCTTGAAGTCCACGTCCTGAAACTGGACATCCACCTTAACAAAGTACTATTAAAACAGGTCAAAAACATTACGAAATTACAACACGAGGATGACAAACTCGCCGAGTTACTCATGAAAGCACCCGAAATCCAAGCGGAAACACAGGGAACTATAGGCAAACGGAACGGCACCTTATACAAACTGCAAGGCAGAGACCAGCTGACATGGCGGACATATGCACCTCGCTCGCTAGAGAACTTAATTATCGATGCTTTTAATGTAGCCCTTATCCATGCTGGATCAGAAAAAACATGTCTCACCATAGGTGAACATTTCTATATACCTCGCCTTCATCACAAGGTCCGACAACGCATCTCAGCGTGCGAACTATGTCAGAAAGCAAAACCACTGAACGTTAAATACGACACGCCCCCAATATCTATTATACGCGACAAACCGCTCGCTGTAGTGACAGTGGACGCACATGGTCCATTACCTGCGGGAACCGCAGGCTTGAAATACATCTTTGTGTTAGTCGACGTTTTCACCAAACTTGTAAAACTGTATCCCATGAAAAAACTGACAAGCGCTGCATGCGCGGCCAAAATCATGGAGGACTTCGTCCCCAAATATGGTAAAATGGACGCCATCTTGGCAGATAATGCATCTGTTCATAAAGGGAAAAACTTCGTCAATAAGATCAAGGCAGCGGGGATTAAAATTTACCGCTCTACGGCATACCACCCTCAGGCAAACCCATGTGAACGAACAATGAGAGATTTATCGATTTTTCTTCGCGTGGTGTCCCATCGCAAACAAACTTCATGGGTACCAAAAATACCCATGATCGAACGCATACTAAACAATACGATAAACCCGAACACCGGCTACGCACCTATAGTACTCCATACGGGACAGCAGTCGGAAGCAATAATCCCAGGCTTACCGACGTCAATCAGCACACAGCAAGAAACCGAAATGCAGAACATAAAGAAAGCATACGAACGATTGGTAAAACGCGCGGAAATACGCCACAAGAAGAAACGGCGTCACAAGCACCAGTGGAAACCAAAAGTGGGAGAAAAAGTACTAGTGCGGGCACACCACAAGTCATCATTATTGAATAAAACGTCGCAGAAATTACACCTATTGTGGCAAGGTCCCGTAGTGATAGTTAACGAACTGAGTGATCGATCGTTCGAGGTAGCAGATATTAGAACACAAAAAGTTATAGGCAGATATAATCTAGCGCTCCTGCGACCATTCAAACAAATAGATAATGCAACAAACGAATCCATTATATGACGCAGCGATGATCTTGCTTCATAAAAGTTTTTTTACGTAATAAACTTCACTATCGTAGGATGTCACTGACGACACCTCAAGTTTAGCATTATCCTTTTTTTTTTTTCTCTCTTAACCGTAATAATAAAACCTGATGTCATGAGTGGGTCAAACCATTAGTATTGTTAACGATTGTGTTGAATAGGGTATAAGTACCTGTATATAGTAGAAATAGAATTTCTGAGGGACAATAATAATAAACTCACTCTCCCGAGTAGTATTAAGATAAAGGAAGAAGATATATAAATGAAGTAGTACATTCTGTAAATCCAAAGGAGACAGTGAAATTGTATATATTTATACTGATGTCAGAAAACACTCAAGTGGATGTTAGGAGAACAAGGCAGTGTGTATAGTAGCCACAGTTGACAAAATGGCCGTGCTCCCGACTTTACTAGTAAACATGTCCAAATAAGATTGGATAGGATAATAGTACTATAGAGGAAAATGTATATACAATATAATGTATGCTAAATCCACACATAGTGTAAGTTAAGACGTGTGAATAGGCATGAAGTGCGCGAAATAGTGGTCATGCCATATTCCTGTGATTAGAAGTGAAATACCACGAGTGTACCACAGAAAAGTGCACTCAGCAGTTTCCTGGTGCACAAAAACTGTCATTGCATCAGAGGAAACAGTACCCCAAAAACATATGGCAGTAATATCTGTATATACGTAGATTACCAAAGTGTAACAATTTTAGCGTTAAGGCATTGCAATATTGTGTAACTTCAATTACATGTGCAATTAAATGTACTATTTAATAGGATAAGATGTTTTGTATATTTTGAGAATTCCTAAAATGTATCAAGGGTCAATTTTTGTAATATAACATGTATGTCATAATTAGAATACCTCACCTGACACACAAGACGGGACAAGAAAATATATATATATAGGGAACGTTTATCGTCTGAGTACGCAGATTCCTAGTGGGACTGTCGAAGAAATTTTCGATTTTTCCTTTAAAAAAAACGGAAAATTCCTCCGAAGGGCATATGAGGTGGAAACCCGCGCCCGCCGATTAAAACCCGCGTACCTATGTAATAATTTGTATATCATTGAAAATGGAATATAGGCTTTACCTGGCAACTCGACTGGTGGGCCGAGGGTACAGGCAGGGAAAGTAACGGTGCCTCGAGAAGGCAACAACCCCTGAAAGAAAGGGAACAATAGGGTTGAAAAACCCAACGCGTGAAGATGTACGTGCCTAATTGCAAGGTGAAGCTGGCCAAGCGGAAGGGCCGAGTTGAGAAATACAGTTCTTCGGGAGAGGACACTTGCTTGGCAGATCTTCAGGGGGATAGACAGACGTGTGCGTTACGCGGATCGCAATACTTCATGGTCTTGTGTGTCGGAAGGGGGCATGAGTACAGTGAAGTAAACACTAAAAGAAATAGAAGACTTCAATTTATTACCTGGACATTCCTCAGCTGGACAACCCTGAGATAAAGATCTCGTGCTCAAAAACCACACTGTAAAAAGCCGGAGCAATCAAGAGCACCCACGCTTTCCCGACCTACCCCTTCCCAAGTAGACCAGAAACATACACCCATCCAAAAATCCCGCACCAAACTTCAAAGTTATTTTGTTTTAAGCTACGGATAGGAAGACAATCTTATATAAGACATTTGGATGTTTTTAAAATGACATCATATGAAACGTTTGGCATAGGATAGTATAATTATGTTCTAAAATTTAATAAATCGGAAGCTAACAGAGACATCACACTGAAATTTAAGACCATCTAATGTTGATATAACACAACACTGATAGTAAAATTTTAGTTAAGTTGAATGAAAATTTTAGACAATCACATTTTCAAAATAGCATTTACAGGAAGTACAAATTTTCTTATCAAGAAAATGCGTTGAGAATATTTTGTGCGAACGCAATATTTCCAGTTAAAATAAGATTCCAAGTAAATAACCAAGAATGTGGCAGTCCCTCAGAACTGCACATTCAATGCCACCTCTATTATTTTCGTTGTTCCTTCTAACCTGGATATGAAAAACAAACGAAAGAAATAACTGTTGCTGGGGATAACATTTTTATGTATTACGATAATATTGAGGAAGTGTATGTTCAGACCATTTAAGTGACTGCTGTCTGCATGTTATTTTCTACATATGTATATATCTGGCAGGATATTTTGCGTTTGCGTTCCCTGAACCTAACGAGGGCGCTATAATGGGAGTACTTTGAGGTTGATAATTAGGTGCGTTGCGGCAAATGTGTGGTTATGGAGTTATTAGCTGCCAATATGTCTTCTCCAATGTCCTCGGTGTTCACTTTGGTGCAGGGTTGGTTATGCAGATGAATTAAGATACTAGTTACAGACACATGAACTGAGCGGAATGGTCCAGGCGGTAAAATCATCCGTTAGGTTGGAATCGTCGGCGAGTGTCGCGGCAGCAGCGCGACAAAGGGAACAAATACGCTCTGGAAATCTCGGCCCCCGGATTGGAAGGTGAGCTTACTGGTTTCCGGGCCTTCCAGGGCATGGTACAAGCCAGACAGGGTGGTGGGGGGGGGGGGGGCGGAGGGAAGCAAGTTTCCCAGTTCCCGCGCCTCCCTTAGGTGTACGAATCTGAAGGAATGGGAGAGGAGCCGGATGAGCCAGTCTCCATCGGGGTGCTTCTAACTGGAAAAATGTAAGGGCCCTGCCCTCTGCTCTGTCGTGGCAACGTTCAGGCCTCCATTAGAATCCAATCACCTCATTCATCCTCCCGGAGCGTGCCCCGTCAGTGGCATAGGCACCATAGGCCTTTCGGTCGAGGCACTAAGTCCGCCCTCCACAAATTCTCATTGAGTCATGGTTTTATTGATTCTTGCATTACTTACGTTCACATGTCTTATTGCAATTTTCGTAGTATTTCAACATTTTCTACTAGAAGAATTCACTATGGAGCTGCTTCTTTATGCGTCTTAACTCTTGACTTCGCTGGGTCAAGGCGCATCTGTCCAAGAAACACCCGAGTTTTCACCCCCCACTGCCGAATTCCTATCTAACGTGACAAATGTCATGTCACATCCGATATCCTGTCGGATTTTCTCCTCTCTATATGGAATGAGGCGTTTGAAGAAGCTTGGTCTCTGTTACACTTTCATATAACTAAAACATTTTACCTACAAACAAGAATCATTTCTTAATCTACTATGTACCCAGGGTTGCACATACACCGTCTCTACTGCTTCACGGGGCAGTTTACCAACTTTTTCATTCGCTGCGTACATAGCAGGGACGGGGTGCATGAAGCGCTCTGCCTGAAGCAGTGGTGTGATTTAGAGGTACATTTTTAGGTAAAAAAGACATTTTCGGTTTATGAAGTATTTCAAATTAATATTCTAAACATTGTCTGACTTTCATTTTTAAAAGCCCAGTGACGTGTTCAAGTTACCCATGCGCTTAATTTTAACTCTTCATTTTTGCATTTTGTATGAGGTTTATTCCCTGCACTTCAGTTTTTCTGATTTGCACATAAATTTGAATACCTAATCTCAAACATGTTGTTTAAGATTCAAAAAATGCCTATGTCTGATCTCAATTAATAGACTTTATAATCATTGTTTAAGATTTGAGATTCCGTTCTCTTTGCACGGCTTAGATATAAAAAAATGAATGACGATCTTCCATTTAACCAAAGTTTAAGTATTCCAAAACTCATAAAAATAACAAGGAATGTCTCCGAAATGGTTCACTCTATATAAAAAATCTGATGTGTTGCACTCACGTGGCTTTCTCTACTCTTGTGCTAACCATTCTGACAATAAAGTTAGCATTATTAGTTCAATATTTCAAATTTTCAGTCACACATATCCTTAAGTCGACCCTTAAGAAGCGGATTCACAATTTCTAAGGTAAATTCCTTGTTTTAATTTTAAAATAATATTCTTTTCTGAAGTACTATATGTAGAGGAAGGGTATGGATGGAGGGGATTCCATACCGAGCCAACTGTTAGGCTATTGATGTCAGACCTGGGGGGAAGAGATGAAGTGAGAGCGCTTTATGGACGTGTTCCATCCCGTGCGATTAGCGCGAGGGTTTCTAACCTGTGCTGGAGGTTCTTTATCTCGACACCAGGGTTCGCCAAGCAGCCACCGGTGAGGTGACTGCAACACCACCTATTCGCCGAGAACAGAAGTTGCAGTTCACAAATTCCTCACACAACAATATTAAACTCGCCCATCGCCAACACTTCCAACCCTGGAAACCGGATTGAAATTAAGGTGAAATGAAATGGATGCACGGGAAGTTTGAAGGACGTGATTATCCTTCCCAGCGTTTCCTTGATGTCCCTGTAAAACCGACGAAAATGCACACTGGTCAGAAACGTTGGCCGTGGTAATTGAAAACACGACCTCCGAACGCTAGCTTCACATATTGCTGCGTAGCCATCTGGCTTGGTTCTGAATTAATAAGTGTGAATTTTTACTGTTAGTGAAATAGTATGCAAACCTTGTTACTAACGTTCATCTCATTTAGCATACAACAGAACAAAAATTTGTTTTTGTGGTAAATGAGGTATAAAAGTAGAATCTAGTGGATGAAGGAAGTACTGTCAATATAATACCTCAATGCTTTGGGTGCAAATATTGGAACGCTGTTCTCTATGGATGTAGAATGCTAGTAGACAACACATAAATATACAAAATTACACTTTTTGCACAGTAAACAATTTTCCTTATTTTCGTAACACTTGTTGATATTGAAAGCTAAAACACAACACATTAGGGTAATGAAAATTCGAGAGCTACTGGAACGCAGAGGTGAAACGACCATTGCACTACTCCAAACAAAAACCAAAGAAGACTAAAACAACAGGCAAGAGCTAAGTAAGCAATCAAGAACTGCGAGAATATGGAGTCAGATCGATAAGTCTGGAGATTTGATGCTGACGAAAGTTTGTCGACTTGAGGACGGCCCTAGACACTAATTTATTAGGTTGTTTATCTTATTTAACTCACATGCTAACAGGAATTATGGGAAAACTAGAAGATGAGATGACGCTGTTCCCAAATCCTCAGAAAATAAAAAAAATAGAGACACGACATTACTAGAACTATTGTTATGAAAGAGCTATATACACAAATAAACCTTTTTTTTTTTGTAGTGTCCTAGAATAAAACAAGTGAAGTCAGGTGTTTTATTTTATTTATTACTTTCTCTAGTAGGTACAACAAGCAGGAGAAGAATTGAACTCGATCCAAAATCTCGATGTCGAAATATATGCTTTGAGGTCACCCGCATTCAAGAAAAACGTTTCTAGAAAGAGGCCTTTGTGTGTGTGTGTGTGTGTGTGTGTGTGTGTGTGTGTGTGTGTGTGTGTGTGTGTGTGTGTGTATGCATAACTCAAAAACGAAAAATCGGTTAAAATTCACAGTTGGTATTTTAGTTTAATATCTTTCATGGATGCGACACGAAGATTTTTAGGAATATTCCTCTACCCTAAACTGCCCTTTACAAGGAGAATGTTTCGAATATTTTTATTTTCTGAAAAATGGGTCTAAAGATTTTGATTAAAATGCAATATGTTTAAGATATGGTTGAGAAATGTATATTTCAAATTTTGTAGCTACAGCCCATGTAGTCCTGTTTACTATTGATGACTTTTGCATAACTGCTAAACTGTAAGAGAAAGACCAAATCTTACTGTACAAAAAATGCAGATCTCATTGAAACACAATTTATGTCCATAATGCATATTTTTGTGGAGGAATCCTTTCGGAGATATTCCTCGTTAGTTGTGTGACTTTTGCAGTACTTACGTATACTTTTCTGAAATGGAAGGTCGTTATTCAGTTTTTTCTTCCGGCCATGTACACATACCTTCAGACTGGTCGTGTGAGTATCATAGGACCAACTGGTAAGAGTACGTGCCATCCTGGACACAGGGTCAGTCGAGTTTCATTCACATTCACTGATTGAATTTCTCCAACTAGGTGTAATTGGAAGCACTACTCTGGAGACAACTTTCGAATCCACTTACAGTTCATTTCCCTCAAAGGGGGAAGGTGCAGTTTAATAAGATGAGGTGCTCCACTAATTCCCACATATCAGTGACAGCCTTTGAAAGAATAAATAATTTTTCACCTCAACCAACAGTGCCACAAGACGTATGACATATGGCCTTGAGGGGTGGTACACCGCTGGTAGATCCTAAAGGAGACACTGAAGATCTACCTATTAAGATCCTGATTGGAGCTGATTATTACTGGAGAATCGTGACTTTGCAACAACCAATCAAGGTATCACCATCATTGGTTCTTCTCCCAACTATCTTCGGACATGCCCTCAGTGGAAACAGATCTAGTATTATGTCAGCAGAGCAAATGTCAACTTTATTCAGAACAGGTTCAGTGATATGTCTGATGAGTCAGTGCGCCGATTTTGGGACCTGGGTAGAACCGGGATAACAGAACATCAAGAGTGAGTATTAACACCCTATTTATCAAGGACTCCGAGTCATACTGTGTGGAATATGGCCGCAGAGTTGTATCCCTCCCTCGAAAGAAGGATGTGTTTTTCTCCTGCAACCGCACTACTGCTGAAGCGCGCCTTCGCTCCTCACAAAATAGGCTGCAAGGAAATGCATAGCTGAAGGTCATTTACCATCAGACCATGTCGAAGTATATTAAGAAGGGTCTGATAGAGATAGCACCTGAGGACTGTACTGCTGGAAATACATTCTACCTGCCACTCCACATCGTGAAGGAACGCAGCAGTGGAAGTGTGAATACAGAATAGTCTTCGATGCATCCTCAGATGAGCTGAATGATACCCTCAAAAAGGACCCAAATTTACTTCCGGATATTCTGGCAACCTTATTACGATTCCTCACACTTCCGGTGGGATTAGTGTGCGATGTGGACCAAGCTTTCCTGCAGTTACTGTTGAATGAAGAGAACAGAGACCTCACGAGATTCTTTTGGTATCGTGTTGAACAAGCTGAAAATGGTGCCACAACACGCGCCACTGATATGTCCACTGACAGATTTTTTATGGCCATGTAACGTTTTGCAGGACGTAGGAGCCTACCAGACACTGTCTACTCAGACAATGCTACAACATTCCATGCAGCCAACTCAAAACTGTCAGAGCTTTTCAAAAACATGCTCTACTGTGCCCACCATGGAATCACTGGGAAATTCATACCACCGCGTGCGGCTTGTTGGGGACGCTGGTGGGAACGCATAATCGGCTCTGTCAAGCACTGGTTGAGGAAAGTTCTTGGTCACTCCCACGTGGATGAATAGAGCTTGAACACCACCTTGATCAACATAGAAACCACAATAAACGCACGACCCATGACTCAAGGAAAGAGCGTTACTACATTGACACCAGCCCACTTTCTAAATGGTGGGAAATCAGTAACAATTCCATGTGGGTCAAAGCCAGCAACTAGAAGGGACCATGCCAAGGAGTTCCGACTTAGACAAAAGGCCAATGAGGACATTTGGCGTAGGTGGAAGACCAAATACCCCCTGCTGCTAAAACAATACCATGAGGTGATGGGGTACCCATCGCAAAGGAAAGCGAGAACTGGAGAGGTTCTGCTCCAAGAAGACAGCAAACCATGGCACTTGTGGAAGAGGGCTGTGGTGAAATAAGTGCGGCACGGCGGAGACAATAAAATACGGTGCATCGTTCTCCGCCAGCCAGATGATATGAAGATCTGTCGACCGGTCCAGCTGGTCATCCCCCCGACATGGATCAGGGTGGGGAGGATGTCGGGGAATAAAAACTCTTACGCCATCTGTTGGTGTTGTGTTAAGACTGTAGATTGTGCTGCCCTCTGCAGCAGATATATAACACCATTTTAGTAACTAGTTTTTGGTAATCCAGGAAACAAAGCTCTGTAAATGGAAGTTGTGATAAATGTGTGGGAGTAAAAGTTTTACTGCGTCGATTCCTTTATTTCACTAGTGTGTAGCAACAGTGTCACTGTAGTGCACTAGACGGCGCCGTTGTTTGTACTCTCATCCTATCAAGAGACAGTTACATGTTGCTACACATGATTTAAAACTCGAAAAAGTTGCAGCGTGAGTAGGACATTTAGGAAGAATATTTATTTCTGTCAAAAATTATCTAATTCACTAGTGAAACGTTTCAGATGATGAATTAGGTTTACGGTGACGACGTCTTGGACCCCAGTCTGTTTTTAATTGACACCAAAGTTTTTTCTCATGGGAGAGATAGTTTATCGCTTCTAACCATCCGAATTGAACGTAAGATTGGAGAAATTAGTAGTGCATGGAAGCAGCTACCAGTCGAGAGGTGATCTTGCGGCAGCAGTAGAGATCAGCCAAAGTACGTGCCACAAGATTCTGTCAGAAGCCTGATGTCACATGTTACTGAGCACAGTCTGCCCCGCATCCTGACGTAACCGCATGGCGATTTGCGGTGACATAATCTGTAACACAGACAATAATCCGACGTTCCTCAACGTTCCTCAACAGGTCACTGTTGCCACATCCTCCGAATTCCCTGATCACGCATAATTCAATTTCTTCTTCTTTCCCCACCTTAAAGGAAAAGTATGTGTGCAGCAGCTTTAACGTGTGGATCTGTGTAAGTGAACATCATGCTGTGTAGCAAATGTTTAAAGACATCTTGGTTCTGGATTTTGCCTCCAGTCCAGGTGCCAGTCTACGAATATAACAACCCAACTACCCATGATTCCATTTTAATGTTTTGAAAATTATTTTCTATAAAATAAGCGCCAAAGTTAGAGCTACTTCACACCACTGCTTGTAAATAGGTGACAAAGAAAGCGTTTCCAGATGGTTCGAGAAACTTTCGACTGCCAACTTATTTAGCAGAAGTTAAATCAACTAAGGTTGCTGAAATCTGAGCGTCAACAAAAAATTTACATACAGCGGCGAAGGATGTAAGGTTTCAAAGGATTCCAGCTCACTGTCGAATTCAAGGCAACTAAAAAGTGAACCAAAATAATTCCATTAACAGTACCTACACATAGATTAAATTCAGTCAACCAACATATAAGCAAATCATTGAAAGAGGACATTGGAAGAGTTCGGACAACAAAGTCCCAACAAAAGGTGGTCCTCCTAACAGAGAAACACCAGGTTATCCCAGAAGAGATACGGTTGCTGCTGAACGGACTGCTCTGGACACAACTACCTCGCAGATCATCTTCATTATCTTCTTCTTCTTGTTAGAAGACGAATGGCTCAGTATCAAGTGTCTTAAGTATGAATTAAATAAATGGGTAAATAAATATATAGGTGAATAAGTAGGTAAATAAATATTTACAAGAAGTTCAAGAAAGGGTATATTTTCCAGAGAATTCGCCGGTGACGCGCCTGGTCTATATAAGCAAATGCAGAGCTCAGGGAAGCGAGTTGAGTGTTGAACGGGATAGCTGTTTACAATTAGTTTTATGTGTATGTATATACAATTAGTGTTGAGAGAATTTGAATGCTGTCAGAGACAATTGTAGACATTTAATCGCCGCGTCGCAGATGTTTATTGTATGAAGCAACTTTTAGTTAAACCTGCTTGAATGAGTGTGAGCGTATCGTCGGAAGCAGTTTGTGAGACAGAGAGTGTAGGCTGAGAGACAGGACAAAAAAGCTGTAAGTTGTAAGGTCACAATGAATTATAGATTGTGTTAACAATATTATCACACATGGTCATTTGTCACAGTATTTTTAAAATATCTGATAAAGGCTATATTAACATTTATTAAAACCTGCTGAAATTAGAAATTTTAGTATCGAGTACCCTTAAAATAAAGGAGAAGTCTGACTTATAGCTCGCACACTGCTTTCTTTTTCACTTAATATTCATTTTCCTTCTTTACCAACAATTATTTATGTGAAAGTTTATTCATATACAGTGCTTCCCATTTATCACGGTAAAATCAATATTCGCTTGAAATACTTGCACTACTAATGCTACAGCTGTGAGCCTTTGTTAAAACAATGTGGAATATGCAAACCTTGATATTGCATGGTCATAACATGGACTGATAAGAAAACAAAAATCTGATGTGTTGCACTCACATGACTTTCTCTACTCTTGTACTAACCATTCTTACAAACTCTTCCTTCTATATCTCCTTCGTGTTTGTTGTCAGAAACATTTGCAAAAACTATATTATTGCTTATTTCCTTGTAAGTGCAAGCAGAATATAATACTTCAGTAGGCTTTGAGCGATAGTTAAATATTTTAAAGCTTTGAGATCCCGTTATCCTTGCACGCTCAACCTATAAAATAATGAAAACGATGTTCCATTTCACGGAAGTTTTAAGTTCTCCGAAATTGACACAAATAACAAGGAATATCTCTGAAATAGTTCACTCTACACAAAAAATTTATTCAGACATAAATTGTGTGTTTTAGCGAGATCTACATTTTTGTCGAGTAAGATTTTGTCTATCTCTTACGCTTTATGAGTTGTTCAAAAGTCATCCAGAGTAAACATAGGCTACAGCCAGAAAATTAAAAATATACATTTCACTTGTCATTCAAATACCTTAAAAATATGGCATTTTAATCAAAATCGTTAGAAACATTTTCAAGAAAGTTAAAATTTTCCATGTAAAACGTAGTTTAGTGTAGAGCAATTTTCTTCAAAATCTTCGTATCACATCCTTGAGAGGCATTAAACTTAAATACCAACTTTGGTTTTTATCCGACTTTTCGTTTTTGAGCTATGCTGTCCACAGACTGACAGACAGACTTTCTCTCTCTCTCTCTCTCTCTCTCTCTCTCTCTCCTCTCTCTCTCTCTCTCTCTCTCTCACACACACACACACACACACACAGACCTTTTTCTAAACATGATTTTTTTTTGGATTCAGGGGGTTTCAAAACATATATTTCCGGTGAAATTTTGACATGGAATTTTCGGGTGGAATACCAGTAGAGAAAGTAAAAATGTTTAAAAGGAGGTATAATATATTAACAGGAGCAGCGGAAACGTGATTCGCGAGGAATTTGGATTCCCTCTGGCGCTTCTTTTCAGAGTAGATGTCCTCACGATTTCCATTTCTTTTCTACGTGTTGCAAGGTGTTGTAATGTAGGTTGCCAGAGGCACATAAAGTTTTGCCACACTTGGCTTATGTTACACGAAAACTCAAAGGAACAAACGAAAATGTTTACCAAACACCTATGTCACAAGAATTTTTATGCAAAATCGACTATTTTAATAGGTTTTAGATTCTAGCTTAGTCCTTTCATTTTCGCAGGCTATTTACAGAATACGCAGCCATAATATGCTCTAAATAAACCTTTTTGTCATTTTGAAGAAGATAAAAACGAAACATTTTCCACATAAATTATCATTAGTTATTATTATTAGGCCGCCTCCGTAGCGCAGCTGGCAGCGCGCTTGCCTGTGGCGCGGAGGACCCGGGTTCGATCCCCGGTACCAGCATGGGGATTTTATCCCCTCTGGGAGGTCTGGCACGGGGTGCACTCAGCCTCGTTAGGTCCCGGGGGGACCAATTGAGGAGCTACTTGATGGAGAAGTAGCGGCCCCAGGTCGAGAAGACCGCATAACTGGCCGGGAGGGCTCGGGGCGCTGACCACGTCCCACCCTCCAGTACTGCACCTCACCAATGACGCCTGTAGTGGGCAGAGGTGGGGGACGCAGCGGCTGGGCGGTAGGCCTTGGCCCTTCGTGGGCTGTCGCGCGGGGTTTACATTTACAGTTATTATTATTATTATTATTATTATTATTATTATTATTATTATTATTATTATTATTATTATTATTATTATTATTATTATTATTATTATTATTATTATTATTATTATTATTATTATTATTGTTATTATTATTATTATTATTATTATTATTATTATTATTATTATTATTATTATTATTATTATTATTATTATTATTATTATTATTATTATTATTATTATTATTATTATTATTATTATTATAATTATTATTATTATAATTATTATTATTATAATTATTATTATTATAATTATTATTATTATAATTATTATTATTATTATTATTATTATTATTATTATAATTATTATTATTATTATAATTATTATTATTATTATTATTATTATTATTATTATTATTATTATTATTATTATTATTATTATTATTATTATTATTATTATTATTATTATTATTATTGTTATTGTTATTGTTATTGTTATTGTTATTGTTATTGTTATTGTTATTATTGTTATTATTGTTATTATTGTTATTATTGTTATTATTGTTATTATTGTTATTGTTGTTATTGTTATTGTTATTGTTATTACTATTACTATTACTATTACTATTACTATTACTATTACTATTACTATTATTATTATTATTATTATTATTATTATTATTATTATTATTATTATTATTATTATTATTATTATTATTATTATTATTATTATTATTATTATTATTATTATCAGCATCATCATCAGCATCATCAGCATCATCATCATTATTATCATCATCATTATCATCATCATTATCATCATCATTATCATTATCATTATCATTATCATTATCATTAGCAGTAGAAGTAGCAATAGTATTGTATTTGGAGGAATTGCATGTAAATCTTAGATTTGGATCCTTAAAAGTAGCTGAGTAAAGCATTTACTCTTTTTCGTCTTTTGGTATTTGAGTTAATTGAATTACTTATGCACTCCGGAAGACGTATAAATACTATCTTTTCAGAATATATATTTAAAACTGTAATACCGATTTGGTTTGTTAAAGGCTATTTCAGAAGAAGAAAAAAGAGGAAAAAAAAAAAGAAAGAAAAAGAAAAAAGAAAGAAAGAAAAACGACTTTTCTGCACCTTTTATTCCAATGTACATTACATACTATGCAGTTAAGCTAAATGTATTGATATATTTGAAGAACAGCAAATAACCTACCTATCTTTCTCACTTAAGCGCTTCATTTTGCCAAAACTTTGCGGTTTTATCCGACTTACAATATTGGAGCAGCGGCTAAATAGCACACACACACACACATACACACACATACACACACATACACACACACGCACACACGCACGCATTAGGTTACCTAGTCAAGGATAGTTCCATTTATCCCAGAAAGTTCTTAATAGCTGTAGCAGACCCATATGTTTAACCAGACATAGAAGGACAAATTCACTAGATTCATTACTTTTGCGAAGGAAAAGAAAGAAACAAGCAATGTAGAAGAAGGAAAGAAAACCCATCGTGAGCTTATGACCATATTCCGTCAGGTAAAGTATTTTAGGTATGGGACGTTATTTCGAAAACGGCTAACGCTATAGGAAAGGTTATATAAAACTATGTTTAAACGAATTGTTTTCCAACAGTAAGTTTTTGTCTATACACCTTTTGAGATTTAGAATATCGAAAAAATACCTATATGGCGAATTTCTCTAAAGAGATTGTTTGTAGTGTTTAACCCCCGCTATTACTACATACGGCACCGCAGGCGGTGACACTGATGATACATGGAACGAAGATGGAGCACCGGTGGAATGAGATGGCGGGGGAAACCGGAAAACCCGGAGGAAACCCGCCCCAGCACCGCTTTGTCCACCACGAATCCCACATGCTGTTGTCTAGAATCGAATCGGGCCGCTTTGGTGAGAAGCGAGTGGTCTTACCACTCGGCTACCTAAAGAGCTTGTGAGGTTCGAATTTGAATTTCAGATAATGTATACACTGTATTGTTTGCCAATTTCTTTGGATTTTGTCTATCTTAAAATGTATAACATTTAAATCAAATGTTGAAACTTCTGGTTAAAAAAAATAATAAAAGAATAAATAATAATAAAAACAAAAAAAATAAAAAAAAAAAAATAAAAAAAATCCTTTCCTTTTTTAAAATATACTTTCTAGTTACTAAAAATTAAAATTTTTGTCACATATTTTGTCATTAGAACTAAATTCATTTTATTGTTCCATGAACTTGATTCTCCGAGAAAATACATTTCAGAAAATGAAAGGAATGCTATATGTGGAATTCTCCCCACAATGAAAATGAACTTTTTAAGTCCTACATATACGTTATTTCTTTATTATAATTCTTTAAAATTAAACATTTTGTAGCATTAAAGCCTTTCCCAGAAGAATAGATGGAATATGTACTGCTTTTTACATTATAAATATCAATGGTATAAATTATATAAACCGTAATTTCTTCAGACGATGTTCAACTTCAAGAAAATGCTTTTCAGATTTCATTTATCACTTTCAAATAACGTAGACTAACATTTTCAAGGCTGACCAATGTCCCCAGCATTGTTCAATATATAATATTGAAGTCATTAGACAATGGCAAGAGAAACTAAATATACATTCTAAAACAAATGACAAGGCCTTAAACACCATATTGTTTGCAGATGACCAAGTAATATTTAGTAAAACCGAAGACGAGCTAGAAATGGCAGTACATAAATGAAATAGCTAGTAAGTACAATATGAGAATTTCAGAGAAGAAAACAAAAGTGATGGTGTTCCAAGGGACAAACCATGTAACGTGTAAAAGAGTAGTAAATAACAAAACAATAGAACAAGTGAATAATTTTGAATATTTAGGATTTAATGTATTCTACTGCCAAAGGAACAACATTAAATAGATTTTATAGCAAGCAAGGAACACAGAAATAAAACATTAAGAACAACTCACTTAAAATGTTATAAAACAATAGCAGTTCCCATGTTAACATATGCCTGTGAGATTTGAACA
Organism: Tenodera sinensis; assembly: GCA_030765045.1. Classification (NCBI taxonomy): domain Eukaryota; kingdom Metazoa; phylum Arthropoda; class Insecta; order Mantodea; family Mantidae; genus Tenodera; species Tenodera sinensis. The sequence goes on from CM060967.1 coordinate 53,419,423, forward strand.
CTTACCAGATCACATAAAAGAAAGATGAGACCGCCGAAATGAAATTCTTGCGTTTAGTAGCAGGCTACACACTTTTAGATATAAACACAGCATGGAAATTAGGACAGTTACCAATATACAATATAAAAGACAAACCAAACTTGAACAAACTAGGTAGAATATAATATAGGAAGAATGGTCAAAGGCCTAAGTTCATGAAAGCAGCAACAGCAGCAGCAGCAGAAGAAGAAGAAGAAGAAGAAGAAGAAGAAGAAGAAGAAGAAGAAGAAGAAGAAGAAGAAGAAGAAGAAGAAGAACAAGAACAAGAAGATTTAAATGAAACTAAATTAGTACTTTTTCTCGAGGAACGTTTTAAGCTGGCTCATTTTAACAAATAATATCATTAGAGGACCTGCCTGCGGTCGACGGTCCTTGGGTTTGATTCCTGGGAATATTTTTTTTTACCCAAGATTATTTCCTATCTTCTTCAGAGTCTGAAAGTGTAAGTGTGTGTGTGTGTGTGTGTGTGTGTGTGTGTGTGTGTGTGTGTATGTGTGTGTGTGTGTTATAATGTAAAAACTCAAAGAAACAAGAACAACAATGTACACCAGTTAACACCTACCATTGCATTAGGCAATATTCACCAAAGGCAAAAGGTTGCCGGAATGACCATTAGTTAAAATGGGATGCAAATGGGAAAAAAAAAAAAAAAAAAAAAAAAAAAAAAGGAGAGAGATTATTAGAATCAGCTTTTGATTTCACGATCGATTGAGCACGCGTTTACGTAGGTACATTTAAATATGGCTTAAATGTCACGTTTGGGTATTTAAATGGCGGCCAAAAGAGTAAAATCACATTCGGATCCTATTTTTATACATATGCAGAGGGATCCAAAACTATATACTCGCTCTTTGATAACCGATATCTTGTGAATAAAAGGTCATAGACATATTTATTGCGTATTAATGTAGTGTAATGCTTTCTTGTGCGGTGTCATTTTGCGTGTCTAACCGTTCTTCAGCTTCCATTCTCTGTGAGGCCCCGGAAGACCTTAAGATCTTGAGGCGTCGTCAGACTTAGTAAACCTTAGGAACCCTTGTTAATGTCTGTGTCGATAGTCTGGATCTGCCGCCCGGTGTCTCCTCTCACCTCGTCTTTCTTCTAGGGGCTGCCTTCAGTGCATATTCCTCTTCCTACAGCTCAGCTCCTATGGTGCTCAAATACTGAGCTAACTACGGTGTTCTGACCTAACGCGGAGAAAAGTTCGTGAGTTATGTGTTAAGAGCATTACTAAAAATGAAAAGTGCGATAAAAATCTAAATCTCAATTTTAGTTCAAGATCTTACAAAGATATGATATAGGGATTTTTAAAGAGAATCCACACTATTCTAGGCTATCCCTTACATAGAAGATTTTTCAAAAGTTTTATTTTCTCAAAAACTGACTACCGATTTTGATTAAAACACCATGCACATGTTAAAAATATTTATTTGAAAAGAAAATGTATATCGTGAATTTTCTGTGAATAGGAAAGAATTTTATATGATTCCGTATAACTAGTATGGTTAAGCGGCAGAAGAAAACGCGCTGCAAAAAATTTAGGTAGATCACTTTAAAACACGAAATTGAAATCAAATAATGTTTTTGTTGCATGAGCCATTGTCGAAATATCGATCATTCAATGGTTCGAATTGTTCAATAGTATGTTACTCTTTTAAAGTCCTACCGATTTTCAGCTGTTTTTCGAATTGCGCGCAAAGAGTATAGAATTTTAATGCCAGCAAACAGCGTCCATTTTTAAACATTTGAGTATCACTATTAGCTTTGCGTCCGCAGTAAAATATAGTGTAGTGTAGAGCTATTTCTGAAAAGATTAACCTCCATTAAAACAAAGTGCATACAATAATTAGCTTACCAAAGAATAGTTAGTATACATTAATATTAATAAACGAAAGGGGATACAGATACAACACTTTTTAATTATTCGCTGTCAAGTGCGTTACACGATCTTGCCTTTTGAAGGTATGCAATCGCTAACATACAGAGAGGGTCAATTAACTAAGAACCGGCTGTGTGGTGTTTCTTCACTGTGCATGTGGATACATTATTCCCCGCTGCTGCTATAAGGTTACCCTACTGACCCGGTGGCCGAGCGGTTAGCGCGCTCGCCTACCACCTAGGCGGCCCGGGTTCGATCCCAGGGACCCGCATGTGGTATTCGTGGTGGACGAAGCGGCGTCAGGGCGGGTTTTCTCCGGGTACTCCGGTTTCCCCCGCCATCTCATTCCACCGGTGCTCCATCTTCATGTATCATCAGTGTCACCGCCTGCGGTGCCGTAGTAGTAAAAGCGGGCGTTAAACACTACAACAACCTACTGACCCGGCTTCGCTGACTGTGATATAGCGTGGTTCAGTATTACGAATTATTTATTATTTTGTCCTGTATTTAGTCATAAAGTATATTGTGGATCAGAATATGTTTTCTACTCCACACCGTGTACTTACTTATGACTCATACGTATTACTTCAGTCTTCTCGTCAAGTGAAAATACAATTTCCATAAAAATCTACGGGTGTGAAAGTTCCAGGTCCACAACAATCCATACACTTCATAATAAACCTTGGGCCTGAAAGACAAGGTAGCGTTGTTGCCAAAGCAACATCAGACAATATCGGATTGCTAAGTAAAGCCTTTAAATATAATTTGAAAAATGTTTGTATCCGGGTCATTCTGTGTTAAACACAGACGGCAACGAACGCCGATAACGCGAACAGGAAAAACACCAAGCAGCGGGCTCGTATTTCATTAACTCTCCTGATACATACACCCAGAACCTTTTTACAAGCTTTTATTTAACTTGCAATGTTTGTTCAGGTCAAATCCTTCAACTGAATTTTAGAGCAATTAACCTCAACCATTTATTTTGGATGACAATGCATTAGCTATGTGACGTCATTCTAAATACAATATGGCGGACCGTCCGCAATGGCGGTCTATTATTTTTTATGTACTTCCATGACATGGGTATCAAATGAAAGGGTTCGCTGAGAACAATACGAAAAAATACTTTGTGTTAGTTTAAAAATTAATAGTAAAATAATTTTTAAATACAAGCTTTTATTTAAAAATAAGAAAATCGAATCCATCAATTTATTACATTACACAATTATATGATATAAAAGCTTGTAGCGAGACTTACCTATTTTATAAAAACATTTTTTCTTACAATTGCTTGTATCAAGTTTCATATTGTATTCTTGTTTATCCACACAGGTAAATCTCGCGACAAGCTTGTATATCATGTAAATTCTAATGTAATAAATTGATGGATTTAATTTGAAGTTTATTTACTTCTTTTTAGAGCATTCGAATAAAAGCTTCTTCTTCTTTTTTTTAATACTATTAATTTTTTTCGGAATATGGTTTGATTTCATTCTATTTCAGCAAATGAGAAAGTAAACCTATTCTAGAAGGGGGTCCGTGAATTCAAGCGCTATATTTTCTGAAGTCTCTATATAGAATTCTTTAATAATTGTGTGTATTACTTTCCAAACAGGAACCAAACGAAATTAAAATGAAGGGAAAATGCAGTGGTTCGTTTGTCCCGTATATTATTTCACCACTTTGTTCAACTTACAAGGTTCTATAATTAGCAATAATTGATTCTTCATCGAGATTTTATCTGCGGACACTTGTGAGGCAGGCGGGCGCAGAATGCGAAACGTCAAAAGTAAGGCACCCCTCGGGTGGTGCGCATGCGCAGTCCCGCATTGAGGCAGAGAGCGCGGGCTAGTCGACTCGAGTTCTCCCACAGTCACTTTACCGGCTTGCTTGGACACAGTCGGGTGATTGCAGTAGTGCGTGGAGACGACGGAAGACCTCATTACAGCACCCTCCCACATCGTGTGCTGCGTGTGACTTGTGTGTTGATGAAAATTAGCCTTCTTTTGTTTTTGTGTTCCATTTTATCGTGACAAAACAAATTGCTGAGTTGTGCAGAAGTGCAGGATTAGCAACAAAATCTTGAGAACTGTGACGAGTTTGTTTTATTTATTTTGGGTTGTGTTTTAATTACTGTGTTGAGTTATTGTTTTGTGTGACAAGATGACGTCAAGAATACACCTCGGAAAACACATGCTGGGTATTCATCACATCCTTGCTATCCTTTTCTGGTCAGGACCTGCAGCTTTTGGCAGAGGTGAGTTCTGGAGAAAAACTCGGAAACACAACTTTCTTTATCAACTACAATTTATTTTCATAACTATTCTGCAAGTTACTCATGCAATGCCTATTTATTGATAATCGGTATAAATATTATAAAGACATAACTTCAATTAGAATACAAAGTTTGTTGTTGGTATACATGGTGCAATCAACTGTTTATAAAGTAACTTGAGACATTCTTTAAACGACTATAAGAATAAAAATTAACTACTGCGTAATATTTTAAGTCAATTCCTTAAAATATTGAAAAATTAAAACGAAAACGATTAATATCACAAATATTTTATTAATATAAGCTCTACATTTTAATTAGATCTATACTTCTATAGGAATATGGTCCATGCTTAGGACTTGCCAATTATATAAAACTTGGCTAGAGGACTTCATAGGACTTCCAAGAAATTTAACATAGAAATATGATTCTTCATATCAATATTTCAAACTTATGATATTTTAATCAATATCATCAAAGGTGTTTTAGAAAGTATTTAAAATAATGCATTTGTTCACTCAAATTTTAATTGTGTTACTTGAAAATCATCACATGCTTACAAGATATATGCATTTATCTGGTTCATCTGCTGCTAACTGGGCACAGAGACCGTTATATTTTGTTTCTTTTTTAAATTTAACATAGCACAGAAATATCTTTAGTGAAATATCTATGTCGACACTTTATATTTTAGGTTAGTTATAAAAAAATCAAATTTGTATGCTTATTTTACCATTAACAATTACAAACCATTAGTTGTTTACAAAAGCAACGGATAAAAATTACGCTAGCTAGCTTTCAGAGCAATAGAAACGGCATTTGGCGTTTCGTTTGAACGCTTCAAAGCAGGGAAATGTAACAGTACTACAGTTGATAGTTTTAAATTGTTAATGCTACTACAAAGAAAATAATTATAAATAAATAGCATGTTTTAACCAGATTAGCTGTTATATATTTCATAGGTGTATACAACTTTTAGTGGATGAAAACAAGAGAATAATTACGACTTTGCATAGTCGTACACTTGCAATTGCATAATCCTGAACCAACTTCTAAGTGAATTGTAAATGATACAAGTAAAAGCATAGGATGAGAGGATTTCCTGAAGTTTTCGCGTTCTTTTCGCAGAAGACGCATGGCTAATGCGTTAGTTATTATTTTTACTTTCGCTACCTCGCACATCAGGTAGAGAAGGCACTGCATTGAGCTCAAAAATTTGTTACCGATATTTCACTCGAAATACAAGTTTTGAGGTCCCCGAATCTAAGTAAGCATAACTCCCTAAACAGCATAGCACAAAGACGAAAAGTTGGTCAAATGCCAAACAGTACGTAAACTTAACATCTTCAGAATTTGCGACAGGAAGCTTTTCAAACTACTTTTCAAAGGTAAACGTTTCAAAACGTTTGATTTTCACAAACATGAATATAACGATTTTGCTTAAAATACGTGTGTTTCAGATATTTTCATAATAAATGAAATGTATATCTTGCCTGACCATGCAAAGGGAGTGGAATGCCAAAGGCCTCACATAGTGACTACCTCTTAAAAGATTGGAATATCACTTAAAGCCTACTGTATTCTCCTATTTCCATTATAGCAATACAAATATGCAGTAAACCCATTTTTACAAACTTTTTATTATCTCAATTAACATGAGACAGAAGAATAGCCATTTTAAGAAAAGAAGGGAGTAGAGAAAGTCATGTGAGGACACACATAAGAAATCTTTGTTTTATGGGACTATTTCCGGTGTAAATTTTTAATCAATGTTTGCGTCAAATGCGGCACTTTCTTTGTCAAAGGTACGACTTCATCGTTGGTTACTATTAAAGTTTTTCTCCGTCAATGCTCCATTAAACCGTTGCTGTTATAGAGAGCAGTTTGGATGTATCGACTTTAATAGAACACCGAGAATGCACCGTTTTTATCAGTTTAAAATTTTCAGTTTTTGACTATAGTATCGGGATATGGCGTAATAAATGATCAACGCAAATGTTTAATTTCTTGGAATCACCTTGACGTTTTCGTAAAATATAGTATGATTATTGGCAGGTAAAGAGTAGCTAATTTTTCTAGGATTATTGTCGTGATTCTAGGGAATACGTGATTATTAGTAATCTGACCTTTTGTAAATTATACCTGAAGTTTCACTGAAAATTCGAGCAGAGTTTTCGAAAATTAATTATATTTAATCCAGAATATGCAAGAAAACATTTTGTAAACAAATCTAACGTCATACCTTCACGTTTTTCTCTTTTCAGGAGCCTCATATAGTTTAAACTGCTGAAACCTGAAGATGTAACAACGAAGACGTCGAAAACTTCTAATAATAGAGATGAGGTTTTTTGGATAAGTTGCATATTTCAATGAAATCTACGTTTTCTGTGGCATATTTTATCTGTTATGGCTTAACCTTAACGCAAAGTTCATTCAGCATTAAGAAACGATCACAAATGTTCAAGAAAATTTAAAATTTCGTTTTATTAGTCACGCAAATATCTCAGGCATACCTGTATGTTATTTAAATCAGAATTGCTATGGAAATAATGTAATTAGAAACGTAAAACCGGAATTACACTGAATATGATGGAATGCTATTTTATTTAACGTGATGTAGCCTAACCACCTAACACACGTTTATAAAATGGATTATTTAGGGTTAAATAATAACATAGCATGACTTGATTTGTCAACACCAAACTTTTCTTTCTCCTTATGTCAAATTTCACTGTTACGCGACTAGTTCGAACGCTTGCCATGACGTTAAGAGAAATAACGCACGTTTATACGTTTTTGATTCTGTTGTTTTGTAAAATTTCCAAAGAACGGAGAAAGGATTCAAGTTTAATCCAAAGAAAAAACTCTTAACATATTCATGTAGCTTTCGCTACCTATTCCTCTATAAAATACTCGCTTTTTCTTTTGTTTCATGTTAATTTATATAAACAACAGAAGCTGTTTTATTACACATTTTCTGCGATAGTAGACAGTCAATTCTTTTAAAAGCGATTCGCTATATGACCGCTCTAAAATTCTGTTCCCTTTGTGTGGCTGTGGGAAAAAGCCGAATAGCGACTTGGAAGTTGAAAACGCATGAAATATTTAACAATTCCAAGCAACAGTAAGGAATATTTTGGAAATGGTTAATTTATTTACCCTAAATTAGCTGATTTAACGACTTCATTTTTTGTGTGGGTAGTAAGACGGTGTCTTAGATTTTACGGTATAGAACGCAAAATTGTTTTGGAATTGAAGGTTATTCGCAAGTGATGTGATGCCTGCCATTCAACGTCTTAAACATACGGTATTTGTTATTTTTTTATGCCAACGGTGTTTTTAAACCCAAATCTTGGCTATGGCATTGAATATTTTTGTTCTGATTCGGCCTCTTAAACATTATCCACACAGGGCTAAAACTCCTGGGTACAATAAATAACAAAAAGTAAATAAAATATACATATAAATAAAAATATGTGAGCGCACTGCTAATCAGTCGAAAATAGTACAGGAAGAGAACTGAGTAGAGAAAACCGTGTGAACGTAATACGCTTCATTTGTGTTTCAATCACATTGAAAGTTTTATTTATAGAAGACACAGTAGAGAAGGAAGTTGATTGTATTTCATAAAAGAGAAGTGAGTAGAGAAAGCAGTGTGAATACAGTACGTTGTGTTTCTATTTCCAACACAGAAAATTGAATGAATTATGTGTTGAAGGGCAAATACAGAAAGACGTGTATGTGTTACATAAAAGAAGAGCGAGTAGAGAAAACTGTGTGAATGTAATACGTTGCATAGTAAAATGGATAGCACAAAAACCTTTTCCTGAAAAAAATTCCTGTACGAATTTCGCATATATATATATTTAGAAGCGGTTATTTTAGCTTCAGACGATCCCAAAGCTTGCAATTACTGTAGGTAAAATTGCAACATGTTAAGTGATAAAGTAAAGGTGTAACATTTAGATGTGGATTTTTAAATAGTCACTGTTCAAACAAAACAACCAAATAAACGCGCCATATGCAGGTTTATACGGACGTTGGCCGTGATTTTTCATCTACTTTAACCTACGCTGACATCTTTCCCCATTCAACGCTAGTGTGGATAACGGCCCCCCATTATACTCTTGTTGGTGCATATCAAGATAATGCCGGTAGTTACTGTTCCATTAAACCGGAATTCCAAAGTTGCAAACTCCATCTGCAGGAACACCTAAGACGAGCAGATGCGTTACCGCTGTGAGGAGAGAAATTGTGTATTATACAAGTATATTCTGAATATTCTAACTCACGACGATAACTTCAGCTTTAAAAGTCAGTTTTTTGAACAATTTTTCTGTGTTCTGTGGAATTACACACAAAAGAAACGGCGTTTGTCACACAATGGTGCATTTTGGTCCAAAAACAAATGACAGTTCACGTAGCAAGCGTGAGAAATAGATATGGCGGAGGCAATAATTAAAATAGCGACTAGTGTATTAAGTATAGGTTTGGGATATATTTCCACGACTTTCGGTAGTAAGAAAAGCTGTAATAGGAGTAAAAGACTTTGATGGACACGTCATGGTTACAAAGAAGAGAGCAGGGGAAGAGTCGAGGCATATTAAGTCTATTACAAAACAAAGTGAGGTTAGAGAACCCCACATTCACTCGCAGCGTTTCTTTCAAATTGAACAAAGGTTCAATGCTCACTCTGCCAACGCTGGTTGACAGTTTTAATGGAGGTTAAAAAAAAAAAAAAAAAAAAATAGATGCAACTAAATCGCGTTTGATTCAAACAGTTTGGATAGAAAAAGTAGGATAGAAATTGTATGCAACAAAATCGTATCCATCTCTCGATGTTTCACGATGCAGTTTTGGTGTATACAATGCTTTTGCCTTGGGACATCGGTATAATGAATTACTTGTTTTCACTGTCTTAGGGAATACCTATGCATATTTTTTTGGTTTATTTTACTTTGGATTAATTTATTATATTAAGTTCACACACACACATTCTCACTCCCATTCATAGTTCCACTCTCTAGGGAGGATGTGGAATAATTCCTAACCTTTTATTCAGTAATCGAAGCCAGCACCCCTTCCACAGCAGGCAGGTGTTCTACCAACTGAGCTGCGGGGTCAGCCATTCTATTTCTTATTAATACCTATAGGTACAGATAAACCTTGATTTAAGATTTCTTTTGAGCTTTCAACCAAAGTTCCTGCGGGACAAAATTCCGGCACACTGGCGATCCTGGCAATTGGCAGCGTCGTTAAACAACAAAATAATTTAAGCTAAAGTTACAATCAAATTTACGAAGTCGTCCTTCTTGGTGTGGAGGGGGTCCGTAGGGTGTGTGCCTCTCTTTCACTGCCCCAAATTCGAAACTCGATTAGATAAGTTAAAAAGGAAAAAAAAAAAAAAAAAAAAAAGGGGGGGGGGCATCCAAGATCACTCGCTAGGTGATGGCTTTGAAATTTCCTTCCCTTTACATAATCAGAAGAAAAAATCAGTAACGACTTACCATTTAGGAAAAGTATAAGCATTCAAAACTTCAGACCAATGATAAGCAGTAGTTTGAAACTAGTTAACTCTACAAAAAATGTGTGATATTTTTTGTGTGCTTTAATGAGATTCACATTTTTGTACCATACTTTGATCTTTCTCATTTATCAGTTATATAGGCAAGATCGTCTAGAATGAAGAAAACTTCGCAGACTATTCCCAGAAACTTCAAAACATTTTTAAAATACAAATAGCTTTAATATATAATTTTTGAGAGATGAAATAACATTTCTGCATGTTTAGTAGTTTAACAGTTTGAGTTTTGTATCGCATCTTTGGAGGGTGCTGTAATAAAACACCAAATGTATTTAATCCACTTTTTGTGCCGAGTGATCTTTCTCTAAAACGTAACCTCAAACGTATATTTCTGGTGAAATTTAGGCATCAAGTTGGAGCTCAAAGCTTCTTGTACTTACTAGAGGTATTCAATAGAGAGATTAACACTAGGATTTGCAAATGCAGTAAAAACAGTAGGGTTTTAAATTTACATAATGAAGTTATCTACCAGTTATATAAATTGATGTGTATTGTAATAAATAACGTTATGTTACTCTAATTGTGCGGTCCTTCGGAAGGACTAGTCTGTAAAAAGTATGTTAATATTAATTCACGTAACCGCCGGGATGGGCTGGGGCGCTGGCCAAGCACTACCCTCCATACTGACATCTATCGCGGGCTGGGTGGTAGGCCGTTGCCCGGAAAGGGTTGTTGTGCCTTGGATTATTATCATCAACTAAAGCTGTAAAATTGTCTTTTTATTTTGTTTTTTAATATTGGCTCCTCTCAATAGCATTCGTTAGGTTTATATACAATGTTTTATGTTCCAAAATATGCTATATAATAATTTTAACATATAGTTGACATTAATCTGCATAATTATAAAGTTACTACTTGGCAAAGCGTTGAGGCGTATTAACTTTGGCAGTCCAGCGCTACGATCGCTTCTTATCTTGTTTATTAGAAGAGCGAAATTATAGTAACTTGGCGTATAGGCAGTGATAAAACACAAATAGCTGATCTCTCGCGCCTGCCGATATGAGACGTTGCTGCCCTGAAGATATAATTGCACCTGAACACAGTGTACGCACACCGTTTAGCCATGTTTGTGTGATAACCTCGCGTAACCTGAGCTAAAGCGATAGTGAATTAGATACTTTGTAGAGTCTCGGAAAGAAGAATAAGAAAGAACTTCCTTGAACAACTAACATTATTTTCCTTCCTTAGTAGGTATCGTAACATTTTATTAGAACAAATTCGATTAAACTCCATTAGCAAAATTAACACCTTTAGTTGATACCCTTGATACCAATATAGATTTTTTTACTCCTTTGGTCGTTGAGAACCATTCAGTGATGACTGTTTCTATTAAGTTCACACACGCACACGCGCACACACGCGCGCTCGCCGAAAGCAGGACTCGAACCCGCGACTCTACGCGGCGGACAGACAAGACACGCTCTGGAGACCGCCACTAAGAGGGTAGGCCCAGTATAGATCTGAACTTTATTTGAAAACTCTGAGATTCTACCAAACATTATTAGTTTTGTATAGAAATTTTTCAATGGCAAAGTAACAAATTGTCTCATTTTAGTCATTCTTCTACTACTGAAAATCACTCGGTTATCGGCGGTCGTAGCGTGTAAGATACCTTCAAATTTCAGTTCCCAAACGACTAAATGACCAAACAAGATAATCATATGAATGCATACTCGTAAAATTAACTGCTCGTGAAGAAAGCTTTCAACTGTCGTTGACGATGCCATAAAGCAGAAGTAACTGCTCTTCACAAAAGAAGTACATAGTTTTTTTAGTGTTAACATTCATATAACTTTCTCTACTCTCGTATATTTCTTTCTACCTTCTACAAACCATACCAACAAAACTGCACCTTTCTGTTTCGCATTAAACAGGACAAACGTTTGCGCAAATAAATTCATCACACATTTCTATCAAATGCTTAATAGTGAAGGCAATTAAAAAGAACGATGTTGAACAATTCAAATAAACGAAAATGAACCTCTCGTAAATTGGCTGAGGCAAAGAAAAAAATAATTCAAATAAATTATGAAGAGATCTACATTTTCTCTGCGAACCGTTTTTGTCTATCTCTTACGGGATACCAGTTTTACAAAACTGCATTAAATTATTTCGGAAAGAAAAGTACTTCTTAACAGGCTGCTTCTTGAAAATTCTGGATACGCATGTCATATTAATAAATCCATGGTAATCCATTAATCAAAATCGCTAGTTATTTTCGAGAAAGTAACATGACAAGTATTCAATTCTAAGGGTAGGTCAGAATGGTGTGATATTCTTAATAATCTTTGTTTTAATGCTTGAAATACTCTGAACGTGTATATAGCAATTTTTAGATTTATTCATTTGTTTATTGAACTATTCTGTTCATCTCTCTCTCCTCTCCCGCTCTCAGTCCCTCTGACCATTCTGTAAACAATATATAAATTGTTACGTGTACTACTGTTATTGCTTATTATTATTATTATTATTATTATTATTATTATTATTATTATTATTATTATTATTATTATTATTATTATTATTATTATTATTATTATTATTATTATTATTATTATTATTATTATTATTATTATTATTATTATTATCATCATTATCATTATCATTATCATTATCATCATCATAATTATTTCTTAAGGAAATCTCAGAATATATATTCTTGGGGGAGTCTCGATGTCAAATTTTTGTGCAGAATGCAATATCTCCTTGACGCAGTAGAGAAAGCAATAAGAGAAGAACCGTGGATATTTCATCCGAGTAATATAAGTGTATGTTCACTGTTCAGCAGTTGAGAATATCTCTGAACGTTTGCCAAAATAGTTTAACAAATCTTAAATGGTATAGTTTTACTGCGTTTCCTCTGCATGTTTTAATCGAATTCCTTACTTAGCGTAAGCTGCAAAAGTATGCAAAGAGAAAATCGCAAACACAAATTAGCGAACGGATATTTTATGATTCGAAATTAAAATATATATTTGTGTTACGACCCTATAGTGGGAGTTAAGACGCGAGCGAGAGTAATCTTCGACGCGAGTGAGTGTCGAAAACTTCAATGTCGATATACTATCCATTATATAAAGAGCTCAGCGATGTCCAACGTTTGCGAAAGAGGGGAGGTTGAATGTACCTCCTTTCACTTTATGTGGACTGTGCCACTATTTTAACACTGAATTGTGCTGCCGTGGCGGTGTGGTTATATGTACGTTACATTTGATTTACGAAAGCACTTACAAATGTTCTGCGTAAAACATATTTTGATTAGTGACTTCTTGAACGTAAGCAGCACCAGAGAAGTGTATCAACATTTGGCGACTAAGTCGATCTGCGTAGCCTTAGAAGATGCACCAAGTGATCGTCGCGTAACTAACCTACAATACAGTAGGCTTTAAGCGATAGTGAAATGGTTTATAAGGCGATTGCTTTGCGATGCCTTTGAAATTCCGTCCTCTTTGCAAGGCCAGGAGAAAAGTACAAGTATTGCAAAATTCAAACAAATAATAAAGAATATCACGGAAATGGTTCACTCAAAAGGAAAAAAAAGGTATTTGTCATAAATTATGCTTTTTAACGAGATCCATATTGTGCATTTAGTAAGCTTTTGTTTGTCTCTTGCTGTTTACCATTTATGCAAAAATCATCCAGAATGAAAGGGTCTTCTTAGAACATTCCCAGAAAATTCATTCTCCGACTGAAAGAGGAATCTCCAAATAGACAAAGTTGATATATGGCTGCAATAGCTTTTCTACGACACTTAGATATGCAGTAAATATTGAATAGTTCGACGCATACAAAAAATAAATGAATAAAAATGTGGCATACCAATTTCTCAACACGTATTTTGGATGCGCTTGTTAGAATTTCATTGTAAAGAATGAAAACAAAAGTTAATGTAAATTGATGTTATTGGCTCTTTGTAGGACAGGGCACAAGCGCGGAGCTCTGTATCGAAATGAAAATCTGTATTGAAATGAACCTCATTTCGGTACAGTTTCCTAACATTTAAGTATAGGAGTCAAAAACCTTTTTCTTATGTGATATTTCCTAAAGTTTAACTTGGTGTCTTAGGAGTGGGAAATCTTCATATTCTCTAGTTTCAGCCTTATATTGATGTTTAGGTTTATTATATTACGTGAAATATTGATAGCTTTTGTCACTATTAATACTTTCGGAATTTCAAAACCGCTCATAGAAGAGAAAAAATATATATCTGTCGAGATTTCATAAGAATTCTGTAAAAACGGGTATAAGGACATTTTCAATCCGTTAATAGGAATGTAGATTACAATTATAAGAGATAAAGGAAATGTTTCTTTTACGAATCTTTTGAATAGCTGTATAATAATTATTTGATCAAGAATGCGTTAGGAGATGAATGAAAAATAAATAGTCCTTCGAAATTTAAAAGGCACGCACATAGTGTCGTAATAGCTACAAGTTTCATTAATTTATTTAATTTGTTCTCTATATTAAATTTAAAATACCTTCCATATTGATTCGTAGTACCTTATCTTTTGAAACTGGAAAATGGATATATTTACCAACTGATCACCCAGAAGATATAACTTTTAGCTCTTAAGCCTTCGCCAACATTTCAGTGGAAATATTAGTTGTTACACACTCGTCTAGCCTTTTAAAGATGGAAGGTTTCATAAATTCATTTAAGTATCAAATTTTTAATTTCAGCGGGGCCGCTTCTGACGAGGCGAGGTGAAGCCTTGTATTTTTCAGTAATAATTGGATTTTCATTAAAATAGCTTGCGAATCAGATGTGATGAAGAAAATTAGGGGAATCCAATAAAGGCAGTCTTGTGTGGTACGAGTAGTCAGCGTTATGACTTTCCAATTCGGGTTTTGTTTTCTACCTGGAGAAAGGGAAATGTTTTTCAAATTAGAATTATTCGCTTTCCTCCACAAAGCGTGGAAGCTAAAGCAATGTCTATAACGTAAATAAATACAAAAATAAACACATAATTTTTATCGCCTTGAGCCCCCAACATGACCAAGTGTGAATGTAAGCTATACAAATGAAACAGTAAAATCAAAAAGGAAGAAAAAGGGGATAAAATATATCTCAAAGAAAGACCAACCGTTAAACTAAAACGGGTACCAGCTGCTTCTAGAAATGTAAAACAGTGCTTTGGTTTGCACATATATTTAAATCGTACTGTATATGTATGTAGGCAGGAAGAGTAGAAAAACGCTTCAGAATTTGCCAGCCTACAATTTCACCCAGCAAAAGTGGACGCAAATAGCACTTTACAGCCCTGGGACTATAAAATAACACAATAATTTAAATTACTTATCCAGCAACAACATAAATGTCGCATTTCATATAAAATATAGATTTTGACGTATTTTACTTAGATTATTTACCATTATTCTCCGGTTTCCCCCGCCACTCATTCCACCAACTGCTCCACATGCTTTTCCAATCATCAATTTCACATGCATTCAATATTATCCTCTTCCTCACTCTCATAACTGGTTGTTGGCTGACCACTCGCTTCCAAGTCTTCAATCTGCCCGGTCCAGTCACCTGCTCCCTGACAGGCATCCGACCCTAGGCACAGGGTTGTGAGTCCTAGAGGTGTAAGTCCTAGATAAGGGGAGAGTAGTCTGATAAAGAAGAAGAAAGTTTATTTGCATTTTCGATTTTTCCAATTCTATGGTTGCTTTAGGCTGTCTAAAATTGAATTAAATCTCGTAAAATAGACTACTTTTTCATTATTTTATAAACTTATCCCATCGGAGGTAAATGTTCTGGGAGCCTTTCATGTGTCTCGCTGTAAAATTACACGTTTACTATCTTGAAGCTTTGCAATACTTTAGCTTCATTTTTGCAAACTGTGTCAAATAATTTTTGTAGCATTAACTAATATTAATTCTGGGACTATTTTTCCATCTCTGCTTTATCGTGACTCCTAGGTCGGCTGCCCTCTGTGTCCTCTAGTCTCCCTTCTTCCCGGGGGTGCTCCTCAAGGGTCATAAGTACAAAAGTACAAAATATCTTCAAGATCGAAGTGTCGAATCCCCTCTGTGACGTCATTTCCTAACCTATTCTAATACTATTGTGCTATTAACCACATACCCTTTAATTATTAACACAGAATTCCAGCAATTCATTTATCACTTTCATTCTACACACCTTCATGCACATTCTTACTAACATTTATCAAAATTATTGTGCAAACACTCCTAATTTGCAGGAATTTTATACACAAAATTAACAGAATCTCCTAAGGAAGTGTGTCCTTAGCAAAATATGTCGTAAATATTGTATTGCGTTGCACCCAAAAATTGCATACAAGAATTCACTGAAAATACACATTTTGGAGTTTTCTGAAGTCAAAGGAACTAATTTTAAAAAATGTTCCTGTGTGTGTGTGTGTGTGTGTGTGTGTGTGTGTGTGTGTGTCTGTGTGTGTGTCTGTGTCTGTCTGTGAACAGGTAATTTAAAAACGATATGACGCATAAGCACCTTTTCTGCTTAAGTTTAGCTCTATTCAAGCATGCTCTACGAATATTTTCAGATAAATTCCAAATCCCAAACTATCCTTTACATTGAACATTGATGTTCTCAAAAAATTGCTCAGCATTTTATAAAAGCAGCAATGTTTGGCATATTTTCACGACAAATGAAATTGTGTATCTCGGATATTCTGGAATTAGTCTTGACTTTGTTTAGGTGGTATGCCGTAAAAAACAATGTCTTACGACACAAAAAAGTACCTCAAGCCCATAAGTTTTTTGTAGCCTTAACAACTTCCGACATATTCTTTATTATTCGTTTTCATATACTAGTACTTTTCTTCAATGGGAAGACTATTGCTTTGGCTATAACGATCCGTGCAGTCAACATCGGGGAAAGTACACATTAAGTACAGCTCGCTCGCATTATCAACAGTGTCTTGCTTATTTCCAGGAAAGAAACGGAGACATTACTCCTACGATCAATTTGTAAGGTCATTCGCCACGCCTAAAATGCCTCTGCAAAATATGTTTATTTCAATTATCAGGAAGTAAATAGAAATCCTTTTGGAAGAGTAGCTTATTCTATTTATGCTATATATTCTAATATTTTGCAATAATAGTTTATAGAAGAGTATGTATGTGAACCCGAGACTTCAGACCTTTTTGTAATAATGCTGTCAACCATTCATTCTATTTTTCAGGGAAAGGAACGTGTCTAAAAGTGTGTAATACTGCTACGAACAAGTTTAATGCCAGTGTAGGAAAATGTTAGTGATTCTCTTTGATATTTTCTATACTCGATAATTTAGAGCTCAGTTTCGCTGTTAGTCATGCTTTAATTAGCGTTCCCAGCAATTTTGCTGTCGTACCGCACCGTTCAACAGAGCTATCATTGACCTTCTTTATTATACGCAAGCATTAGCGTGTTTTAAGGGGGACAAGCGAGTTGGTGCCTGAATTTAATCGACCTTCACGCTAAAGGCACAGCCAGTATACAGCGCTATGATAGGTTTGTTTTGCTACTCCATGTTAACACTTTTGATGCTCTGTGTTTGAGAACATAGCATCAGTTTACAGCAGAGTAAGGACCCTTCGTACATCAAAGCAAATGTTAATTAAACCCTCCCCAGAGAATAAGGTTTACTGTGACATATTTCATAATTATGAGAAAAAATGCTAACACTTACTGTACAAAGATGAAATACATAAGTGTTAGTCCCTCTGCGTATTTTATTACTTGTATTTTGTTTGTTAACGGCGCTGCCAGTTGCCAGAATCATATCAGCACCGGAATTTCGTTCCACAGGATTCTTTTATGTCAGTAAATCTACTGACATGGAGGTTTCAAGCACAATAAAATAAAAATTCATATATGTAAACCTTCCGCCTAATTTCTTAATCCAGTGCCAAATTTCCATATTTTTAAATTTATTAACAATATCCAAAGAAAAATTGTCACATTTTAAATTTTATAGCAAAACAATAAAACTAAAATAAAACTAGAAATAATAATAAAAATGTACAATATATAAATTCCTTAAACAAAAGCCACAATTAATTAAATTCCAATAGAATAACACTTAACAAAAAGCCTTATTTAGCACTTGCATCACATCTATAGTTTTAAAATTATAGAATAAATGTAAAAATAAAAATAGAATAAGAAAAGAAATATTGCTTATCTTTTATATCTTAGAATACTAAGATCTACTTTGACATAAATGTTCATTTATCATAAAACCCAAAGTATTTATGCGTGTGCCCATTTTACAATAACTGGAGCGCTGTTTGGAATTGAATAGAACTAAACGCAGCCATTAGTTCATTTCTCCCACTACTAAGAATGGTTATGACTTGTGGTCTTAAATAACTGCCAGAGTTAGTTCCTTTCATCAACAATCAATGTAGCTACCATGGGAATATCAGAGATAACGTACCGTCATTTTACCAAGAAATGTAAGAACACTTAAGTTTTGACTGATTGAGCTGCAACTTTTCATTGGAATTCAATAATAGTACTGTATCCTCGCTGAATCATGCGAAACGTTGGTTTAATCTTCTCAAACTATATTTTTTTAAAAACAATATACGCCTCCCCACCCCTCTTTTGGTGGGGTGGGTTCACTTCTTGTCACCCAAAGTTGATGTCTGCCCTTTTTTTCTTTTTCTCCCCTTATGTAGAACTTACAAGCCAGTGCCTGAGGTCAGACAACTGTCGGGGGAAACCGGAGATCCCAGAGAAAACCCGCCCAGGTGTCGCTTTGTCCACTACGAACACCACATGCGGGTCCGTGGGATCGAACCGGAGCCGCCTAAGTTGTAGGCGAGCGCTCTACCCGCTTGGCCACGACGCCGTCCTGATGCTTGCCTACGCTGGCATAATACGCTCCATATACACCTTAGTTTTCAAGCGAGGAACTTTTTTCTTACAAAATTATCGTCCATGAAAATTGTAAGGCAAATAATGCACATAAAATTTTGAAAGGTCTTTTAGTGATTGAAATTTCTCTAAACACATATACAAATTACAACATAACTATTTGAGCTAATAGTCACAGTATTTCTGTCACATCAAATACGAAATTAAACTTATGAACAAGAAGTATTTTTTCGGTTTTTATCAAATGTCATTTAACACTCGACAAATAATTCTCAGCCAATAAAACGCAGGAACAGTGCTTTAATCTCCCATAACCTCAGGATAAATGTATCGAGTATTTAGCTTTCACCTTAATGTTTATCTTGAATTTGAATCTGCTTATGAGAGCATCGGTGAAAATAAAGTGCTAACCAAAACATTTGCCGTTAATCTATTCGGATGTAAGAATGGTTAAAGATGATTCATTTCAACATGCATTTCCGCTTATTAAATAATGAAATAATTTTTATTCAAAAGCTTGTGCGAATATTGGCATAAACTTGTGTTAAAATTAATTACAAATAGTTTATTTGGGCTATAAGTCTGCGACTTGTAAATGCAAATGGATATACTGTCAATCTATTTAAAATTTCTTTGTAATTCAGAGGGGTATTTGAAAACTTTCCTTTGATGAAAGTGGCAAACTGGTAGGTTTTCAAATAGAAACCCCTGTCTGGAAATGCACCGTTTGGACGCTGTAGAGCGTTGAAGTTTGAGGACAAACGGTTGTGACAATTAGCATTCGTTTTGGTATCTTGATAAGTACCCATCTGTTTACTGGGATGAACGACTCCATAGAGTCCTTGGTGCACATCCTACTGCGTCACTTGTTTCCAGTAGAGTAACATTCGTTTTAACAGCAGTGCGGCACGTACCAGCAGACAGGTGCGGCATTGGCCGATTCGCGCTCCAGCACATTTTGGTGTAAATGTGCGGAATCACCTCAACGTCGCAAATTCAAATCGATCGATTGGTAGAAGTGGGCCAATTCCATGGCCAGCACGGTCGCCAGAGCTGACACCTCTGGACTATTTTCTGTGTTGTATGGCAATCCTGTAACGTCAGCGGAGGACTTGTGGCTCGAGTCCACGGAGCGATTGAAAATCTTAAAACAACTGAGCGCATGGTGCATGAGGCTCATCACTGCAGTGACTTAGGAGGTACAGAGTTCGAAGCCCGTTTGTAATATAGACAGCTAGATGTTGGATTTATTGACGAAATGTGAAGGTACACCCATCTCACACTTCGATGCGCTACAACGTCCAAACCGTGCATTTCCGGACAGGGGTTCCTTGTATACAAAAGAATTAATTGTTTATATAATCTTATGTTTAATAAATACATTTATTGATCGCTACATTATAGAAATACTTGAAGGGTTTCACCTGCCGTAGTTTTAATCTTAATTGCTTTACCTTCTCTTCGTATTTTACATTCAATTAATGCAAATCCTAATTATAATTGACCAACTAGCGCATTCACTGTGTTCTTTGAGTACTTTAATGTAGTATGAAATCAAGGATATCAAAACTTAATTCTTTAACTTCATTAATTCGTGCTGGAAACAGATGGTTATTATTTGCGATAGTTTTGAAGGAAAGCACAAGTTCTTGTTAACCGTACACTTTTTCATCTATATTATGAAATATCCTCTACAATAACATTATCTAAAACGTAATAGTTGTAAAACCAAACTCGTTATGTGCTAGGTTGTGGGAAACCCATTTTAAAGGAAGTATTTGGAACACTTCTAAATTAATGCTCGAATAGCTTTCAAGTGAGATAAAACTGCTTTAATCTTCCATTTTGTATTTTTCCTTTGAAATCGCAGATTATATCAGATGAAGCGCGGTGTAAATAGTTATAATTAATGTGCTCTCAAACTCGCAATTTATGGCCAATTAACAGTCTGGATTTTGCCGGCTGAAAGGTTCACAGATAAGGAAAATCATTTAAACCAGAAAAAGGTCACTATAAGTAAATTTATTCACACTGTCTCACACATGTGTAGAAAAACTTTTATAAAGGAGGGTACATTTGGCAAGCGCATATTTCCATTAGCAGCTACCCTAATGGTTAACACGCGTTTCGTTTTGAAAGTAAATGCCACATTACTAAGACTTCTAACTACATATTTAATTGACTTGATATTCACTGTGCAAGCTCTCTATCGTTCATTTTGGCAACGTCGTGGCCGGGTGGTTAGACCATTCGTCTCTTTCCAAAGCGGTCCGTGTTCGACCCCAAGAGACCATATGTGAGTGGACGAAGGGGCATATTTCCTCTGGGTTCTCCGGTTTACCCACCATCTCATTCCAACGGCGCTCCATCTTCATTTCATGTATCATCAGTGTCACCGCCTGCGGTGCCGCATGTAGTCAAAGTGGCCGTTAAGCGCTACCAAAAAAATTAATTTATGAATGGCGCTGGCGTCCTCATTAGCGCATGCCTATGACATGCATGCAATCATACTGACTTGCTATCGATCAGCTCACACACAAATAATATATGCAAAAGAATCTCTTGTTACGTTAGTGAATGTTGCCGAATAGTTAAGGGTAGATAGCGATAGGAGTTGCACTGAACCTTCCTTACGTTATTGTGTTTCAAACCCTAAGAAGAAGAAAGGAGATGAGAGTACCCAGCGGGCGTGTCAGACAATAGGCGTAGACAGGCGCCAGCAACCATGGTGGGTCCCTGTGACTGACAGTTCTTCATACCGACACCGGGTCTGCCGCGCAGCCGCCGAAACCACCGGTCCCGGGACGGTGTCTCCACCAGGACAGTGACCAACCTTACCCCAACGCCCCCGGCCCTATGTGTTCGCTGGAGCATATGTCTGGTCCTCCACCGCATAGAGCTTCGCGGGTTCGAGTCCCTCTTCCGTATGGGTGTTTGTGTACTATGTATGTGCCAAACTTAAACAAGCGGGTAAAATAAAGTGGGGAAGCGTGGAAAAAGAAAAAGAGAGAAAAAAAAAAAAAAAAGGGCAAAATATAGACACTAATTCGTTAAACCCAATTGTTCCTAAGCGAAAACAGCGGTCTTTACAGAAGAAAAAATTAATAAAATGAGGATACTACACACGCTTTCCATTAAAACTTTTCAACATTTCATCTCAAGAAACAGGAATTTCAAAAGATAAGTACACTGCTAAATCTAAAATCGCACAGGCAAATCGCGTGAACTTCTGTATATGCCGGCAACAGCATTTACTAAGCGCAATCATCATGCAGTAAAATCATATCAGCGGCATTTTAAGACACTTTGGACACTGAATGACTGGATTGAAGTTGAGGTGTAGGCAAAATGAAACGAGGGAAAGTCAGTTTAAGGAAAGTAATCAACACAGCATTCGGCTAGTGACCAAGAAAATCCGCTAAAAAAGAAAAACATGCAGGCAGTTTGGTCAGTCACCAATGCAAATATATGCAAATTTTTAAACTAAAACATTTGCAAACCAACTTATTCATTTCGTATTTAAGGCCTGGTATTATTTGATCTGAAGAACCTGCAAAGCTTTAGTAATGTTGTTTCCGCTTTTCATTTTTACTGAATTTGCATACATTAAAATTGAAGCTGTATCTACTAATTAGAGGCCAGAGGGCTGATATTATTGATTGATTTTTATACCATGAAAAGAAAAACTCAGTGCGGTATTCGCGTCTAACCTTTCTTTAATTGAAATAATTATTAAAATAAATTAAATTAATTTTCATAATAATTATGCCATTGTTGCGTATTAGCGAGGAATAAATGAAGTGTGATTGACAGAGTGACTGCACTATAATGCCAGCCGTAATTATTCCTTGAATCATTTAACTATTACTGGATTTTCAGCTTCCTTTGATATACAAATTAAAAACACAATTTTGGTGTGATATTATAATACAAATTATAACCTTATTTTTTATATTTTACTACCTATTTACGTATGTTTCATTGACATTTATATTCCTTTATATCAGTATAACTATTGTATGTGAGTAATTTGCCTAATTTAATAAAAACGATTTGTAGGTTTTCTGTTGCATTACTTTGTGGTCTGTTTTGTGCTTATTCCCTTAGTTGCTGATTTTGTTTGTAGCGGCTCCACTACAGCAGTGTACACAAGTATGTTATATTATACATAAATAATTACACAAGTGTGTAAATAATTACACTGGCATTAAATACCTCTCTTGAAAATAACTCGTATGTATTTGTGTACTTTATAATTTGCTGTATTTATTTAAAATTACATTTGCTTACAATCTGTTTCAATTAGGAACGATATAAGTTTATACAGGAGGCTAGGGTAAAATAAGCAAATGAGAACCGTTTAGCATTTCAAAGAAGAATGCTTCCGTTTGAGAAAATATACAGTACAAGAAAGAAGACTGGCCCGGTAGCTCAGTCGGTAGAGCACCTATCAGCTGTGCTAGAAATTGTAGGTTCGATTCCATGTTGGGGAGTGGGAATTTTTCTGTAACCAAGATTATCTCATATTCTTCCCAGAGTTGGGAAGTGTGAATTTAATGTAAACAAAGTTCAAATACCCAAAACCCAGGGCAAAATGAGTTAAAATCGTTACCGATGGACAATAGGTTCCAAAAAAGAGACCGCCGATATAACCATTGCAATTAAAGGCGGGATATAAATAGAACAATTAAACCACTGAAAACTTCTGAAAGAGTTGAGCGTTAGTCATATATTTTATGGAAAGTTTACATATTTATCTGACTAATATATGATTTTTAAACTTTCTGCGAGTGAAACAAATAGCAAAATTTGTTGTTAAAGCTAACCGCCATCGAACACCAATGAAAAATACATTGAGAAACTTTTGGTCTAG